>JAMZAV010003223.1:0-124749 GCA_024449915.1 Sweltsa coloradensis | reverse complement strand
AAATTAGTATCAAGTTATTTCTCATATTTTGATTTTTTATGTCAAATAAAATTAGTATCAAGTTAGTTACAATTTGTATAAACAAACTATTTTATATAACTGACTATGTTAAATGAAATGAAATTATACTGGAAAACCTTAGTTTGAAGTGAAAAAACAATGCTTTGTAGCATCTGTACACAACACGCTATTTTCATACTTAACCTGACTTAACTTTTTATTTATTTTTATTTATTTATTAATATTTGCATTTATTTGTGTACAACAATTGACATGTAATATTACTAGGAAAAACGCTTATGTCCCGCCGCGTTGTTGGATGAGCGTAATTGGTGAATTGAGCTGCCATGTGTTTTGCGGATTTTCTGTTGTTCTGTGAAAAAATCAGAACTTTGTTGAAATTTTTTTTAAATAAAATCAAATTAAATAAAAAATTAACTTTTTTTTTTTAATTAATCGTAATTTTAAAAAAGGAAAAAATCGTTTAATTGAAATTTTCATAAGAAATTATTATTCGATTGCGCTCAAATTTTACACGAATATATTAATTCATAAAATTAAGGTTCTGTGAAAAAACCATTAAAATCAGATAAAGCATGTAGAAGTTATAAGTCGAAGAGATTTTTTCTAAATAAAAAAAAAATCGTAAAATTGCGATTTTCATGAGAAATAATTTACCGATTGCGCTCAAAAACGTGGCAGTTCTAATTTTAGAGATTTCGAAGGCCTCATAAAATTTCATCGCAATCGGAGTATCGGTTTAGCCGGAATCGTGTTAACAGACAGACAAAATTACAGAAGAAAGAAACAAAAAAACATTCCGGATTTTTTTTCTCCAGTGTAGTGAAATGGAATCTTCGCTTCGCTCGCTACGCTCGCTACGCTCATCCAAAAAATAAATGCGAAACAAATAAATTTAATTTACTTGACTGAACCTAACTTGACTTAACTAGGACAACGCTTTAAATTCCGCCGCGTTGTTGGATGAGCGTATATGGTGAATTGAGCTGCCATGTGTTTTGCGGATTTTCTGTTGTTCTGTGAAAAATCAGAACTTTGTTGAAATTTTTTTTAAATTAAATCAAATTAAATAAAAAATAAACTTATTTTTTTAATTAATCGTAATTTAAAAAAAGGAAAAAATCGTAATATTGAAATTTTCATAAGAAATAATTATTCGATTACGCACAATTTTACACGAATATATCAATTCATAAAATTAAGGTTCTGTGAAAAAATCATACAGTCGGATAAAGCATGTAGGAGTTATAAGTCGAAGAAATTTTTTAAAAATCGAAAAAAAATCGTAAAATTGCGATTTTCATGAGAAATAATTTTTCGATTGCGCTCAAAAACGTGGCAGTTCTTAGTTCAGAGATTTCGAAGGCCTCCATAAAATTTCATCGCAATCGGAGTATCGGTTTAGCCGGAATCGTGTTAACAGACAGACAAAAATACAGAAAGAAAGAAAGAAAGAAAGAAAAAAAAAAAAAAAAAAAAAAAAAAAAAACATTCCCGATTTTTTTTTCTCCAGTGTAGTGAAATGGAATCTTCGCGTTGCTCGCTACGCTCGCTACGCTCATCTAATAAAAAATTATCTTAATTTTTTAATTAAACTAAATTAAGTAAAAAATTAACTTAATTTTTTAATTAATCGTAATTTTTAAAGAAAAAAATCATAAAATTGCAATTTTCATAAGAAATAATTATTCGATTGCGCTCAAATTTAACACGAATATATTAATTTATGAAATGAAGGTTCTGTAAAAAAATCATTACAATAGGATAAAGCATGTACGTGTTATAAGTCAAAGAATTGTTTTAAAAAAGAAAAAAACCCGTAAAATTACGATTTTCATGAGAAATAGTTTTTCGATTATGCTCAAATTTCACACGAATATCTTAATTCATAAAAATTAAGGTTCTGTGAAAAAATCATTACAATCGGATAAAGCATGTAGGTGTTATAAGTCGAAGAAATTTTTTAAAAATCGAAAAAAAATCGTAAAATTGCGTTTTTTATGAGAAAAAATTTCCCGATTGCCCTAAAAAACGTGGCAGTTCTAAGTTCAGAGATTTCGAAGGCCTCCATAAAATTTCATCGCAATCGGAGTATCGGTTTAGCCGAAATCGTGTTAACAAACACACAAAAATACAGAAAAGAAAAAAAAAACATTCCGGATTTTTTTCTCCAGTGTAGTGAAATGGAATCTTCGCTTCGCTCGTCCAACTATTTGCGCTTTTACTTAACTCATATTTATAATTAACTGTACTTGTACTGTACTTTATCTTATGTTTACTCCACTCATATTTTACTTTACTTTGCCTTTTGTGAAGTAAAATGAAATAATTAATCGTTTTCTTGTTGCACAATTCGTATTATCAAAGTGTTACTAATAAAACATTGGCTCACCCCGCCCCCAGTAAGTGCAAAGATTAACTTACTCCACTTCACAAACTCTGTCACAACAATGCGGTTAATCGGGTTCAGATTGCCGTAAATTCGGAGCAAGTTATTTAATTGGTTCAACGATAAGGTAGGAAATTAAATTAATGATCCTTGATAATCGGCGAACCAGAAAATGGAATTCGCTGGTATTTTATCTCAAATCAATTAATTTTCGCAAACCCGGTCATGCTTCCATTGTGTTATATAAATAAGTGTGACGTCATCCTTACAATAGATTGGACCCATATGGTTACAGCATAGCGGGCAACGTTAGATTTTAGACTCTAAATGTTATAAATGATTATAACACTGAAACTCCCTAGATTACTGATAATGTTAATTTATGGCTTGAAAATGTCAAAACAAGTCAATGTAATACACAGAAATTGAGTAAAAATAGATCGAAATAAATAATTCAAGCACCAAAAAGGGCAGTATGTGTTTTAATCACTGAAACGGTGTTATCACGACTAAACGTAGGGGTGTAACAATCATTTACCCCCCCTATTTTTTATTTCCTCAAGAATCATCGTCCTGCAATTTCCCCCAAGTGCAAATTCCACCTCGTCATTATTTTCAATTCGCGTGACAAATTCGGCAACACCATTAATGAGATTTTCCCTTTGATTATGTTGCAAAGAAAGTGATCGAGTGTTGACTTTCTTGCGGCCCCCGACACAATCAAGGGAGGTCAGAGGCTCTGACCTGGCCCTCCACCTGGCGGGGGTTACTTGCAACACGCGTCGTGTGTGGTGTGTCGTGTCCTGTGTGTGTGGATGTAACAGTTACATTGGGCACGGTTGTAGAGGTTAGGTTGGTATGAGGGTGGAAGTGAGTTGTCGGATATTGGATTGTTACGTTGTTAAATTGTTCGCCATTGGTGTCTATTATTATACTACTGCCATTCAAAAGGTTTGCGTTATACCCTCGAATCGGTTAACAACTTACTCTAGCTTTGGCAGTGGTGTAGATTAGCCTCATGGTAGTGAAATGCCTGGTCTAGTTAATTGTTGCTAAAACCGCAATTAAAATTATGTTTACTATTTTTTTTTTACACAGTGTGGCCTATTTCTATGGTTGCAAACTGTGTTCACAGCGTTGCCGTATCTATTGTTACATGTGTTGCCTGCTCTTGTTACAGCGTTGTCAGATCTCTTACCACAGTGTTGCCTACTCTTGCCACAGCGTTGTCTGCTCTTGTCACAACATTACCAGATCTATTGTTACAGCGTTGCTTCTTATGTCACAGTGTTGCCTGCTCTTGATACAGCGTTGCCTGCTCTTGTCACAGCGTTGCCTGCTCTTGTCACAGCGTTGCCTGCTCTTGTCACAGCGTTGTCTGCTCTTGTTACAGCGTTGCCTGCTCTTGTCACAGCGTTGCCTGCTCTTGTCACAGTGTTGTTTCTCTTGTTTCAGGCTACCGGCTGCTTGTACGATCACATCAGGTGGGGCGAGGCCTTCGTCGTGGTCTACTCGGTGTGTGACAGGCACAGTTTCAACGATGCTCACGAGGTTCTGGAGAAGCTGAGCAAACTGAAGCTGCCTTCGTTCTACAACACCTTGCTGCTGGGAAACAAGAGAGACCTGGACCACGCGAGGTAGGGCTGATTGACTAATTGATTGATTGGTTTAATTGTTTGGCTTCTTGGTTATGGTTCAACTGTATCCAATGAAGAATGAAGGCATAAATTACCCTACAGTTTAAATTATATTTTTTATATGTTATATCGATATTGTATTGGTAAATGAAATTGGTGGATGAAATTGAGTTTGACGTCTCATATTTATGCGAACTTGGGCTAACCGAGACTATGGGCTATGAGGGGTAATATGTGAATGATGATGAACCTGGGGGAAAGCTAGTAAGCAAACAACGGAAAGACTAGTGCTGTACAGTCGACACATCCAGCCACAGGCGACTCGAGAGGCGCAGAAACCGGACACGGGACACCCACAATGTCAAGGGCATTGTTCGCCTTTAACAGTATTTGTTTATTTAGGGTTGACGTTTATTTCTTAGGGGAAAGAGGCGCATACTAGTGTTACTGTTATGTGCAACAATGTTTTGGATTTTGCATATTCTTTGCAACCAAGACTCAAGTAAGCTATAAGCTAGATAATGTTGCGAACTCTTTTACTACCTTCAGTAACTCCAACTCAGTAACTTCAGTAACCTCGGGGCACGTGCAAGCTTCGGTGAAACAGACTATACAGACTCATTATTGATGATTATCGAGGAATACACGTGGAGATGCACTCCCGCGTCTGTGACTGACCGAGAACAAGCTATGCGCGTGTAATTGTGAAACATCAGATTGAAATGAACCCGCCTTTCAGCTGTCAAACTCAGATCGAGTCTTTCAACGAGACGTAATCGACTCTCATCTAGAAGATGTATCATAACATCAATCTGATAGTTTCTAACTCAATCAAATTCTTCCACGCGAGAGGACATGTAGTTTCAGGCTCGTCTTCTATGCTCATTGAGCTTCAAATTGGGTAATTTGTAACCTTTTAGTATGTTACGTAAATGTAAGAGGGCACTTCTTGCTGCCTGCACATCAACCCAATCTTACGCTGGTTTTATTTTCTATATTATGAAAAATGCATTAAAATGTTTGGACTAGCAAATAATGCCTGATCGATTGACGACTCTATTCTTTCGAGATAAAATCCATGTAAATATATCTTTTGATTAGTTTATTTTGTATGACTATTGTAAATATGCCAAATATGCCTCAATAAAATTTACAAAATATGTATTACCTTGATAGGCCTACTGAAGTTACTATATTATTTGATTGACAATGTTTCGGATCCCATTCTATATGCCTAAGCGATAGTGGCTCAAAGCTTTTATCATTGAGTATAGAATATACTTACTTGATGTTTGAAGTTTGATGAGGCGCAGGGAGTACATGCCAGTGCTAAAGCTGGAAGGTTTGACACAAAAAAGGACAAAAAACATACATGAGAATTATTTCTGTACCTATTTACTTTTCACACGGATTTTTTTCTCGAATTCCAAAGTGTATGTATTGTATGTATCCTATATATGTGTAGTCTATATGTGTGTTCGTATACTAGGAAGCTTCGCAAACGCTGTTTTTAGTCGCGTTGATGGATGAGCTTTTTAATAATAAAATGTTAATATTAATTTATTTAAAATAATAATTACAACATATATTAACACGGCCCATACAAAGCAATCATTAGGTCTGTTATATCTTTGATTGTTTGTAACAAGGCTGTGAGTAAGGTATAAAATCTCCTGTGAAGTTTTCATACAAGGCTGTGAGAAAGATCTAGAATCTATATTTTCGTGCTATTTGGGCGGATTCTGACCAAACGGGTGGAGCTACAACGTTCATATTTCACATGGATATTAAGGTTAGGGTGATGTATTGACTTTTGAAAGAAAAAGTTGAAAAAGTTAGCCAGAATCTATAGAAATAAAGGTTTTAATATTTAGCACCTCAAAAACTCAAATTAAATCCTTTATTTCCATAGATTCTGCCAAACTTTTTCAACCTTTTCTTTCAAACGTCAATACATCACCATTACCTTAATGTGCATGTGAATATGAATGTTGTAGCCCCACCCGTTTGGTCAGAATCGGCCCAATGTCACGAAAATATCGCACTAAAAAATCGGAAAAAATCGTAAAAGTACGATATTCATGAGAAATATTTTTTCGATTGTACCCAAAAACGTAGCAAGTCTAAGTTCAGTGATTTGGAAGGTCTCCTACAATTTTCATCTAGATCGCATAATATGCCGTTTGTCCGGTATGGAGCGAACAAACAGACAAAAATACAAAAAAACAAAAACAAACAAACAAAAACACCCGAGCTAAATTTTTTGGGGGGTCGGTGAAATTGAAGTCTTCGCTTCGCTCATCCAATAACAAGGGCACCGTCCGCGGTGGCTCAAACGATTGCAGCGCAGGCCCAAAGGACATAATACTAGGAGGACGCGGGTTCGAATCCCGCATAAGGCATGTTTTTTTGATAAATTGTCTTTCACCCTCAACAAATATCATCATCGTTTATATCATGGTGACATAATACGGTATGTCCTACTCCTTGCTTTCTATATCTTCAAAGCACAAGTAAATAAGTTTCAGACAATCCCTACAATGAAATGAAATACAGCAAATCGCTGACTCCATGGTACAGTGTCTTGAGTGTCATAGTGTCTCATTTCTCGGAATCAGCTATATCTAGCTTGTCTCCGGAAAGAGGTTGGGAACGATACCTTTAGATAACGCAATGAAGTCTCCCGTGTGTGACAGGCAGTCGCGATGCTACGGGTTAGAAGCTGAGCAAACTGAAGCTGCCTTCGTTCTACAACACCTTGCTGCTGGGAAACAAGAGGGACCTGGACCACGCGAGGTAGGGCTGATTGACTAATTGATTGATTGGTTTAATTGTTTGGCTTCTTGGTTATGGTTCATTACTGTATCCAATGAAGAATGAAGGCATAAATTACCCTACAGTTTAAATTATATTTTTTATATATTATATCGATATTGTATTGGTAAATGAAATTGGTGGATGAAATTTAGCTTGACTTTTCATATTTATGCGAACTTGGGCTAACCGAGACTATGGGCTATGAGGGGTAATATGTGAATGATGATGAACCTGGGGGAAAGCTAGTAAGCAAACAACGGAAAGACTAGTGCTGTACAGTCGACACATCCAGCCACAGGCGACTCGAGAGGCGCAGAAACCGGACACGGGACACCCACAATGTCAAGGGCATTGTCGCCTTTAACAGTATTTGTTTATTTAGGGTTGACGTTTATTTCTTAGGGGAAAGAGGCGCATACTAGTGTTACTGTTATGTGCAACAATGTTTGGATTTTGCATATTCTTTGCAACCAAGACTCAAGTAAGCTATAAGCTAGATACATGTTGCAAACTCTTTCGCTACCTTTAGTAACTCCAACTCAGTAACTTCAGTAACTTCGGGGCACGAGCTAGCTTCGGTGAAACAGACTATACAGACTCATTATTGATGATTATCGAGGAATACACGTGGAGATGCACTCCCGCGTCTGTGACTGACCGACAACAAGCAATGCGCGTGTAATTGTGAAACATCAGATTGAAATGAACCCGCCTTTCAGCTGTCAAACTCAGATCGAGTCTTTCAACGAGACGTAATCGACTCTTATCTAGAAGATGTATCATAACATCAATCTGATAGTTTCTAACTCAATCAAATTCTTCCACGCGAGAGGACATGTAGTTTCAGGCTCGTCTTCTATGCTTCAAATTGGGTAATTTGTAACCTTTTAGTATGTTACGTAAATGTAAGAGGGCACTTCTTGCTGCCTGCACATCAACCCAATCTTACGCTGGTTTTATTAATTTTCTATATTATGAAAAAAGCATTAAAATGTTTGGACTAGCAAATAATGCCTGATCGATTGACGACTCTATTCTTTCGAGATAAAATCCATGTCAATATATCGTTTGATTAGTTTATTTTGTATGACTATAGTAAATATGCCAAATATGCCTCAATAAAATTTACAAAATATGTATTACCTTGATAGGCCTACTGAAGTTACTATATTATTTGATTGACAATGTTTCGGATCCCATTCTATATGCCTAAGCGATAGTGGCTCAAAGCTTTTATCATTGAGTATAGAATATACTTACTTGATGTTTGAAGTTTGATGAGGCGCAGGGAGTACATGCCTGTGCTAAAGCTGGAAGGTTTGACACAAAAAAGGACAAAAAACATACATGAGAATTATTTCTGTATTTACTTTTCACACTGACTTTTTCTCGAATTCCAAAGTGTATGTATTGTATGTATCCTATATATGTGTAGTCTATATGTGTGTTCGTATACTAGGAAGCTTCGCAAACGCTGTTTTTAGTCGCGTTGATGGATGAGCTTTTTAATAATAAAATGTTAATATTAATTTATTTAAAATAATAATTACAACATATATTAACACGGCCCATACAAAGCAATCATTAGGTCTGTTATATCTTTGATTGTTTGTAACAAGGCTGTGAGTAAGGTATAAAATCTCCTGTGAAGTTTTCATACAAGGCTGTGAGAAAGATCTAGAATCTATATTTTCGTGCTATTTGGGCGGATTCTGACCAAACGGGTGGAGCTACAACGTTCATATTTCACATGGATATTAAGGTTAGGGTGATGTATTGACTTTTGAAAGAAAAAGTTGAAAAAGTTAGCCAGAATCTATAGAAATAAAGGTTTTAATATTTAACACCTCAAAAAACTCAAATTAAAACCTTTATTTCCATAGATTCTGCCAAACTTTTTCAACCTTTTCTTTCAAACGTCAATACATCACCATTACCTTAATGTGCATGTGAAATATGAATGTTGTAGCCCCACCCGTTTGGTCAGAATCGGCCCAAATGTCACGAAAATATCGCACTAAAAATCGGAAAAAATCGTAAAAGTACGATATTCATGAGAAATATTTTTTCGATTGTACCCAAAAACGTAGCAAGTCTAAGTTCAGAGATTTCGAAGGTCCCCTACAATTTTCATCTAGATCGCATAATATGCCGTTTGTCCGGTATAGAGCGAACAAACAGACAAAAAAAACAAAAACAAAAACAAACAAACAAAAAACACCCGAGCTAAATTTTTTAGAGGGTCGGTGAAATTGAAGTCTTCGCTTCGCTCATCCAATAACGAGGGCACCGTCCGCGGTGACTCAAACGATTGCAGCGCAGGCCCAAAGGACATAATACTAGGAGGACGCGGGTTCGAATCCCGCATAAGGCATGTTTTTTTTGTAAAATTGTCTTTCACCCTCAACAAATATCATCATCGTTTATATCATGGTCATATGTCCTACTCCTTGCTTTCTATATCTTCAAAGCACAAGTAAATAAGTTTCAGACAATCCCTACAAATGAAATGAAATACAGCAAATCGCTGACTCCATGGTACAGTGTCTTGAGTGTCATAGTGTCATCATTTCTCGGAATCAGCTATATCTAGCTTGTCTCCGGGAAAGAGGTCTGGGAAACGTGATACCTTTAGATAACGCAATGATATGAAACTGTCTCGCTGACTCGCTGGTTCTTGTCGAATCAGGTTCGCGATGGATTTAGGGCATCATCAAGTAGCAATGAAGTTGTAGTTTTAGTTTAAAATACTATTACCACGAAAATATATTTTAATAGTTACTAGCTTGTATTTTGTTCGACGAAATTGAATAAAATCACACAAATTCCGATTAAATAGCTATTGAAAAGTTTCCAGTTCATTGGGGTTGTCACTTGTCAAAAGTATAATGAAAGCTGAAAAACTATATAATTAACTGTAAAACAATCACCGATCAAAGTTCCAGTTCGTTATAAACACTCTACATTACAAATAATTTTTAAAGCCTCTTATTAATTAATAACTATTTCAAAATAATGTGATGCTATTTTGGGTGATAACGATTGATATACCCATAGCAACATTCACGTATCCTTATAGAATCTAACTGCTGGTCCCTCTCAATATCCAGTGCCAAAATGGGACAGTGCCGTAACGTATCAATAACAAAATACATAAAGCAAAATTCAAAACTTGAATTGAATATTTTGCTACATTTTTTTCAAATATTCTTTTACAAGCTCAAATTTACATGACGTAAGCAACAGAGCACGGCAGATGAAAATATTTTCAACCAACTTGAACCTTCTTTTTTAGTTTATGTGTATTGTTTAGGGTAAATATAGTTAGGAGGATTATGGGTATCCCACATAACAAAAAACTTGTAAAAAAAAAACAGTCAAACCTTACACAATCAAAAGCAATGAGATCTAAAAGGAATGCCAAGCTTATGTACCCTCCTACATTTTCGCAATCTTAATACATAAATTCACTTTGCCCTATGTCTGGATCCTTGCAAAGCGTGGCAAAATTTTATTTGCAACTATTGTTTTAAATGCAAAAGTTTGTACAAATTTATTTTGCCAAGCTTTGCAAGGATACAGTCAGTCAGTCACAGGGCAAAGTGAATTTTTGTATTAAGATTGCGAAAAGTAGGAGCGTACATAAGCTTGGCATTTCTTTTAGATCTCATTGCTTTCGATTGTGTAAGGTTTGGCTGTTTTTTACAAGTTTTTTGTTATATGTGGAATCTCATTACTTTTTCAAGTTCCATTACAAAATTATTTGTTAAAATACAATAATTTCATCAAAGTCGATTTAATTGATATGGTATTACCAATTAACAATAGAATTTAAAATATCTAGTGGCCCAAAGACTTGTTTTTTGTAAACAATGTAGGTGATCATTGTCAAGTAACTATAGTTAAAATATGTTGATTATATTCTTGTAAAAGGATTATATTAAAACATTTACTTGGAAGCCTTCCAGCAAACTTTTTCAACTTTTTCTTTCAATAGACCCTATATCACTAAAAGAAAAAAAAAAAATGTTAAATATGAACGTTGTAGCCCACCCGTTTGGGCAGAATCGCTGACCGATTGAAACTGACGAATTAGATCGTAGTAGTAGCAGTAGCAGTAGTAGTAGTAAACCTTTTGAGCATGTTTCAAGCCATTTTTTTTTATCCAAAAAGGAATGCTCGTACTCCAACCAAATTTGACATGTGTTGTCACGTACCTAAATCCTCGATTTCGATAGTTTTCAAGTTCACATCACGTTTCATGACGGCTGGGTGACACCTCGAAATCACCCTAACTCTGCTTGCTGTATAAGGTGCCTTAGTGTGTAGCGCACCGCGGCTTGGCTGCGGCGCCGTAACGGGCACCTAGATGGCTACTTAAAAAGTAAAAACACTTTATCCAAGACTGATGACTGGCGAAATCCTTCAACATATTATTTTTAATCAGGTATTTTTATTTTATATTTTATTTATAAAATCGTACAAATGTTAGTACAGAGGGGTTACTGTTCGATATTAGTTTTGTTAGTCGTTAATCAAAATTTCCAATTGATTGATAGTCGATAATAATCGAAAACTATAGGAATTATTTTATCATTAAGTTTTTCCCCCATAACATTCACATAATATAACAACACCAAGAATCACTTAATTAATGAATTACACGGTAAAAACTTAAACATTATTTTAATATAATATAATTCATATTTTAGACGTTTTGAAAGAGAGTAAGAGCAAAGAATCGATTAACAATACGAACCTTTAATGCGGACGAATTTATTTATTTATTTATTTATTTATTTATTTATTTATTTATTTATTTATTTAACGTCTATCCTATTCAGTTATAAAAACTGATTTACAAAGGAGGACAACTAAATAAATCTAATTACATAGATGCAGAAACAACAATGAACTACATTTAAGTAAATATTTGAAATAGTAATATTACAACAATGCATTAAATACCCAACAAATTTGATAACAAATAAAAAGAATATTAAATGCAATTTATGAATGAATCAAATATATAAAAAAGGGGGTGGGGAATGAAAAGAAAAGAAAAAGGAAAAGAAAAAAGAAAAAAGGAAAGGAAAAAAAAGGAAAGAAAAAAGAAAGAAAGAAAGAAAGAAAAAAAAAAAAAAACATTAAAAAAGAAAAACGAAAAGAAAAAAACTGATTTATTAGACGATCCCACTCAAACGAATATGAGGTTTGCCAAAAATCAGGAACAGCAAATCAGGGAGTATAATCAATCTTTCGCGGAAGAAACCACCGAACGCGAATCTTCATTCTTGTGTTCAACCATCATTCTTGTGTTCAAATCTTGATAACAATTTAGTGCAAAAGATCTTGACTCTAATATATAATTATATCAGATATATAATTATTTAAATTGTTCAAGTCAAAAATTGATCATAGCAATGATACAGGACACCTAACTCAAGTTGCAAGTTCCACCAGTGGGCGGCAACCAGTCAATCTAGGCAGAAAAATATCAATTGAAAATACATTGAATACATCAAAATCAAAGCAATAATGAACAAACAAAGAGAACAGCAAAATCATAAATAAGAACATATGAAGATTAACTAGGAAAACGCTTAAGTCCCGCCGCGTTGTTGGATGAGCGTAATTGGTGAATTGAGCTGCCATGTGTTTTGCGGATTTTCTGTTGTTCTGTGAAAAAATCAGAACTTTGTTGAATTTTTTTTTAAATTAAATCAAATTAAATAAAAAATTAACTTATTTTTTTTTAATTAATCGTAATTTTAAAAAAGGAAAAAATCGTAATATTGAAATTTTCATAAGAAATAATTATTCGATTACGCACAAATTTTACACGAATATATTAATTGGATGAGCGTAGCGAGCGTAGCGAGCGAAGCGAAGATTCCATTTCACTACACTGGAGAAAAAAATCCGGAATGTTTTTTTTTTTTTTTTTTTTTTTTTCTTTCTTTCTTTCTGTATTTTTGTCTGTCTGTTAACACGATTCCGGCTAAACCGATACTCCGATTGCGATGAAATTTTATGGAGGCCTTCGAAATCTCTGAACTAAGAACTGCCACGTTTTTGAGCGCAATCGAAAAATTATTTCTCATGAAAATCGCAATTTTACGATTTGTTTCGATTTTTAAAACATTCTTCGACTTATAACTCCTACATGCTTTATCCGATTGTAATGATTTTTTCACAGAACCTTGATTTTATGAATTGGTATATTCGTGTGAAATTTGAGCGTAATCAAATAATTATTTCTCATGAAAATCGCAATTTTACGATTTTTTTAATTTCTTCTGCTTATAACACCTACATGCTTTATCCGATTATAATGATTTTTTCACAGAACATTAATTTTAAGAATTTATATATTCGTGTAAAATTTGTGCGCAATTAAATAATTATTTCTTATGAAAATTTCAATATTACGATTTTTTCCTTTTTTAAAATTACGATTAAAATAAAAAAAATAAGTTAATTTTTTATTTAATTTGATTTAATTTAAACAAAATTTCAACAAAGTTCTGATTTTTTCACAGAACAACCGAAAATTCGCAAAACACATGGCAGCTCAATGCACCATTTACGCTCATCCAACAACGCGGCGGGACTTAAGCGTTTTCCTAGTTCTAAAAATTAAGGTTCTGTGAAAAAATCATTATAATCGGATAAAGCATGTAGGTGTTATAAGCAGAAAAATTAAAAAAATCGTAAAATTGCGATTTTCATGAGAAATAATTATTTGATTACGCTCAAATTCCACGCACGATTCCGGCTAAACCGATACTCCGATTGCGATGAAATTTTATGGAGGTCTTCGAAATCTCTGAACTTAGAACTGCCACGTTTTTGAGCACAATCGAAAAAAAAATTCTCATGAAAATCGCAATTTACGATTTTTTTCGATTTTTTAAAAATTTCTTCGACTTACAAACACCTACATGCTTTATCCGATTGTAATCATTTTTTTACAGAACCTTAATTTTATGAATTAATATATTCGTGTAAAATTTGTGCGCAATCGAATAATTATTTCTTATGAAAATTTCAATATTACGATTTTTTCCTTTTTTAAAATTACGATTAATTAAAAAAAATTAAAATTTAAGTTAATTTTTTATATAAATTAAATTATTTTTTTTATTAAATTTAATTTAATTTTAAAAATATCTTCTACTTAGTAATGATTTTTTCACAGAACAACAGAAAATCCGCATAACACATGGCAGCTCAATGCACCAATTACGCTCATCCAACAACGCGGCGGGACTTAAGCGTTTTCCTAGTTATAAGAAAAAATTTCCCGATTGCGCTCAAAAACGTGGCAGTTCTAAGTTCAGAGATTTCGAAGGCCTCCATAAAATTTCATCGCAATCGGAGTATCGGTTTAGCCGGAATCGTGCTGACAAACACACAAAAATACAGAAAAAAAAGAAAGAAGGAAGGAAAAAAAAACATTCCGGATTTTTTTCTCCAGTGTAGTGAAATGGAATCTTCGCTCCGCTCGCTACGCTCATCCAAAAAATCAATTCTTCTTTGTTCTTCGATTCATTATCATTGCTTCAATTTTTGGATGAGCGAAGCGAAGATTCCATCTCACTACGCTGGAGAAAAAAATCCGGAATGTTTTTTTTTTCTTTCTTTTCTGTTTGTTAGCACGATTCCGGCTAAACCGATACTCCAATTGCGATGAAATTTTTTGGAGGCCTTCAAAATCTCTGAACTTAGAACTGCCACGTTTTTGAGCGCCATCGAAAAATTATTTTTCATAAAAATCGCAATTTTACGATTTTTTTCGATTTTTTGAAAATTCATTTTACTTATAACATCTACATGCTTTATCCGATTTAAATGATTTTTTCACAGAACCTTAATTTTATGAATTTAGATATTCGTGTGAAATTTGAGCACAATCGAAAAATTATTTCTAATGAAAATAGAAACTTTGTGGGTTTTTTCTTTTTTTAAACAATTTTTTTACTTATTACACCTACATGCTTGATCCTATTGTAATAAGTTTTTCACAGAACCTTAATTTTATTAATTTATATATTCGTGTGAAATTTGAGCGCAATCGAATAATTATTTCTTATAAAAATCCCAATTTTTTGATTTTTTTCTTTTTTTAAAATTACGATTAATTAAAAAATTTAAAATTTAAGTTTATTTTTTATTAAATTTAATTTAATTAAAAAAATTTGAATTTAGTAATAATTTTTTCACAGAACAACAGAAAATCCGCATAACACATCAATGCACCAATACGCTCATCCAACAACGCGGCGGGACTTAAGCGTTTTCCTAGTACTTTTAAATTGTACTATTCCTAGCTCAGTAAACTGGCTTCTAATATCATAAGAAATTGAATTCCAAAAGGATACTCCTCTGTACAAGAATGACTTTCTTAATGATTCAGAAATTAATTTAGGAACTTTCAAAGAGTTCATTAGAATATAATTTCTATCACGATCAACAAATTGAAAAATATTGGGTAAAATACCTGAATACAAACCTTTCAATATTTTGTATGTATTTACCAGTACGCTACATTTCATTCTTTCCTCAATCGTGAAGCAATCAGATTGTAAATCTTGGCTCATAGGAATTGAATCAAACAGATGGTCAATTCTCTTCTGAAGTACAGCATATTCGGTAGAAGGTCTTACTGCCGTTCCGTACGTTCGTTCCTTCACTGTGTCATCTCTACCATTAAAAATATATAACGGTATTATTCAAATGGTCACAATACCGTACAACACCTCTCTTGAACTTACAGATAACACCACTCTTAATTTACATAATCACAATCATAATACTATCTCTCCTCACTTCTTATACAATAGAACTGTAAGCTACACGTGGCAAACTGCACGTGCGACTTTATAAACAACTCGTAACTGCTGAGCAGATGATTGTGATTCTCTCCACGTGCGTAGTATTTAGAGTCTCAATGACATTGCAGTTAGTTCTGGAATAATAATTCAAGATCGCGAAGTGATATTTTACTTCGCCAATATCCGCATTGCAAAGCTGCAATAAATTAAATAAATAAATTCGTAAAACTTTTAAATGTCTCGCTACCCATTGATGATATTTTTATTTATCGTGTTGTTATGTAGCGGTGGTATACATGATATTCTGGGGGGGGGAAAGGGGGGCAGTTGGAGTTGCCCCCCCCCCCCTTGCAATATGACGAGAACCAATTTTATAATGCAAAGTAAAGGCAAGTCAAAGTATAAAGGCAATATATGACAATTATTTTCGTCAAGGGCACTTCATCTTTCCATCAAATCTCTGTAAAATCCACCTTGAAGATAAAACATTGGGCTTTTTTCGAAATTACACATTCAACCCTAAATTGGAATTTTTACAAACTCAAATAGCTAAATTATCTTAAGTAAAAAATGGCAACAATATATTTATTTTTAACGTCTAGGTCACTTAAACTTTCCTTTCAAAAAATACCTGAGATCGCTGTAAAAGACGTTTTGAGGATAAAATAACTTGCAAAAATACATTGACACGTTGAGTTTTTAATGCATTGTTGTAATATAACTATTTCAAATATTTACTTAAATGTAGTTCATTGTTGTGTCTGCATCTATGTAATTAGATTTATTTAGTTGTCTCCTTTGTAAATCAGTTTTTATAACTGAATAGGATAGACGTTAAATAAATAAATAAATAAATAAATAAATAAGACCCAGGCCCCTGGTGTTAGTTGCCTCCCTTACAAAAAAAAAAAAAAAAAAAAACAGGGTGTCTACAGCACTGAGGATGTAAAAATAGTGGCAAAATAGTGGCAATGCGTTAAAATTTGAAGGAAAGTAGATGGCACAATTAACGGGAAGTTGTGATATTTGGGTATTAATTGAAAAAAGTACTGGTAGTATAATATATTTTATATTTTAGACGATCAACAATTCGTTTGTATTTAGCTGATTTTGTCAAACTGCTTTTTTGTCGGAATGAATGTCAGAAAATATTTCGTGAGAGCTGGCCATTGTGTTAACATACGCTTTGCTGCACCATCTATGGTAACTGGTAAGCCACCTTGAGCTGACATGTTCAACAAATCTCAGTGAGTGAAAAGAAAATGTCATGATATTCAATATAATTATACAACAAATTGTAAAATTAGTGGCCTTATAAGGCTTTTTCACCATTTTCTAAAAAATAGTGGGCATTTAGTGGTCTGGCTGAAAATAGTGGCAAAATAGTGTAAAATAGTGGCCTGTGGACACCCTGAAAAACCCTGCGGATGCCCATGCAGCCAGAACCGATGACCTCCCGAATCAGCGTTTCGCTCGTTACGTATAAACTATACCTTTCTCGATAGATCATTGAGACTGTTAGCAAGCGGTTTAGCCGGGGTCTTTAGCCGGTTCCCACTCGAACACCGAAGTTAAGCAGCCTTCGGGCGTGGTCAGGGGTAAAGTGGGTGACCACTCTGCCCTGAGACACACGTATACCGCTGGTTAGAGCAGATGGAGGGTTCGAGAGCTAGTGTAACGGCTTCGTTCTCCTCGACGTCTGCTTGGCAGTACGGGTTAGTAGAGGAACCTATATTACTAACAAGGTTACAGCGTCCTTTCAGATGGGACGATAAGCCGTTGGTCCCTTTGGTACTTTTCGAAAGGAGTAGGCTCCGTGCCGGTACCGGGTTTCCCCTCCTCCCTTCTGTTCATACAGTCATACTTCATTCTCATCTATATCACCACTCATCGTCTCGACTAGCCGAAGTGCAATTATATGAGACGTTAGCAATATCCAATCAATCAATCAACAAGTGTTTTCTTCTTGTGCAGGCAAATCTGCGTGGACGACGGCCAAGAGCTGTCCCTCCAATACGGGTGTCAGTTCTACGAGGTCAGCGCCGCGGAGAACTTCGCCGGGGTCTCCCTCGCCTTCCAGTCTCTGCTGAGGGAAGCCCGGAGCGTCCAGCTGATACGAGCGCTGCCCATCAGGCGCAAGCTAGGAGTCAACAGCGTCTCCAAGGTCCTAGGGAACATCTTCGGCAAGAACAGCAACAAGGGGGACAGGAAGAAGAGGCCCTCGTTAAGCATATAAGTGTGAAGTGGTACGTTGCCACGACTTACCGCAGAAGACTTTTGAACCGACTGTACTGTACTGTTTTACCGGTTTACTTACATAAGAAGAACGTCTGTACCATTGTGGTCTGTACCGTGCTCGTGTCTCCAGAGCATTGGCAGCCATTTTGAAAAAAACATGTGTTGTATTTGCACTTCAGAGCATTGGCGGCCATTTTGAATACATGTTTCGTACTGGTGTCTGCAGAGCTATGGCAGCCATTTTAAATTGAACAAACACAGATGGTTACTCCTAAAAAGCATTCTTTAGTAATCAAGGTTCTTTCGAGCCGAGTTTCGAGCTCTAGGATACGTGAGAAATATAAGTTTGTAGCGGGGTTAGAAGAAGAAAAAGAAGAAGAAGAAGAAGAAGAAGTACTTCTCTCTCGCTGAAACTCCGCTGGCAGATTGAAGTGACCTTGGAAGAACTTTTGGAGGCCATGTTGTATTGTATGGAGTGGCAGTGGGAACTCTACTTGCTTTTGTAGCAACTGAATGCGATAAATGATTTACGCGCAGCGATGGGTGGGCATAGGTTTTTTTGATTGACTGTTGGGTATAGAAATGTGGTTGTCGAAGAACGTCCCTGGTTCGATTCCAGCTTGAAGTTTTTTAAACTTTTTAAATGGACTTTACATCTGTCAACACAATAATTGGGTATGTCCTATGTTAAAAACCGAAATCACATTCTAAATTGGTTTAGTATATTAAAAATACTGAATTTAATTGTACCTTACATTGGAACGGAAAACTATTAGATGATAGAAAATAATGAGTACTTTAGTTCCTCCGTTCGTCTGCTAGGTACATTTATATCGAAATGTCCAGGGTAAAAGTGCCCTCTTAATGTATTACTGGTATTACCCTCGTAATAACCAATGTTCCAACCTACATTAAAGAACTGATAACATCCAGAAAGTGTCCACACGTTACAACGGGAACACAACAGAAGAACACACAAACGTTCTTCTCCTCCAAAACTTACCCCAGTGAATGTGACGAAATACTGCACAATGTGTATATGTTATATGCAGCGATATATTCAAAACGAAACTGTTCCACAATAAATTAATTCAGTACTACATTTGAACAATTTGATTTTGTAAATGTAAGAAATTTGAACTTACAAACGCAAATATAAGTGAGGCACAGTTTATCATTGGGTATACTCTGAACTGAACACTCAACATTTTAGCATGTACGTTGATGATGTATGCCAATGTATACCATAATTTTATATAAGTATACGTTTGTTGAAGCTACGTAAATGAAATTGGGTGTTTATATCATCCTATTGAATGAATCTTGCTTATTTTAGCATTGATCAATTTCCAAGTTCAAACTAGAAATTGTTGAAGGTTGAATGAAGGGTATTCAACAAACAGTTTAAGTGTATCACATGCATTTTATAAGTTTTACTCTTTTTTGAACTAATATTTGTGCCATAGTGGCCTTGACTCCATCAATGTTGCCTCTTCCGTTTTGTTAAGATGGTTGTTTGAGCTCTGGCCAACTTTTTTTACCATGTTAATTCTCTTGGTCAGCAAATCCAGATAATATCCCATACATTCTGGATCACTTTTCGACCCCCAGTTTTCACACCAAAAGGTTTGAATTTTGGGAATGAAAAGGATGAGTGCAATGAGCGCTTGGAGCACATTTCAGTTTCACACATTTGTACTTAACATTTTGGTGCAAACAACAACCCGATAGGACAGTTGATAGAGCTTCCTAGCAGTGGAGTATCCAAGAGGGGTAGGGGGGACAACCCCCCCCCCCCTTTTGCAAAAAAAGTGTGAAAGTGCACTTTCACGTTTCAATGGTGATGCTTTAAAACGCACAGATTTTCACCAAAATGACCTTGAAGGAGAGAAAAATTCCGGGGGCAAGCCCCCCTGACCCCCTACTTAGCCTTCAGCACAGCTATAAATTAATTAATTACCCCCCCCCCCCTTATGAATTCCTGGATAAGCCACTGCTTCCAAGTGATCCAGACTATACTTCTGCATTCTGCGTCAAAGCCTGGTTTGCTCGAGCTCATCCAACAGTCTTAAGATGACTTCTTACGTTATGTGACAGGTATATAGCAACAAGTTGTGAGAATAGAAGTTTGATGATTGGCCTTGTGGCCGTGAGTGTACGCACCAAACAATCCTACTATATTTTAAGAGACGTTCATGTGAATCGAAAATAATGTGCATCTGTATTTACTTGTGTGTAAAATAGTGTACATGAATAAGTTTCTGCATTATTCTATTGTAATGTTTGAAGTGCAGATGTTTGCACTTCAGTGAAAATAATGTGTCGAGTAAGTACTGTGCAAACTATCGTCGTTTTGTTACAAACATTTTTTACAGTGTAAAAGCCTAAAATAACGCCAAAACATGCTTCCTATTTCAGCTGAAAGCACACTAAACTACACACACGAAATTGTTAAGTGTTTGTTCTTGAACTTGTGTGATATATTTGTTTCTTTAAATAAATGTATTTTTTTAATCAAATTTTTAACTGAAGGTAAATTTTTGCTCCAAAATTTATCATTGTTATAAAAAACACATTACATAGATTTTCGAAAAACTACATCACACGTTATTTTATCGTGGGTATCAAAAATAAATTGTAGATATGATTGTGGGCGGAGTTCTGGCTGAATTGCAGGAAGACTGCCTTGCGTTGATGTTATAGGGACTTCTTTGTCATTTTAACACGCACGTGTGAACAATACTGACACAATGCCTTAATATTTGTCACACAACAATCATAACAATTATAACCGCGGGTTGTCTAGTTTTGGGTAGAGACATCTCGATTAGGTTGGCTCGGGCACTCCTACCCTCTCTGCCCCAATTGTCGCTCATCTTCCCTAAAAGCATCACTTTTCTTCCGTTCGTCTGTGAACATAACCTCCGAGTGACATGCTGTTCTTTTGTTTACGTTGCCCTAACAAGGATGATACAAAATGTTTTTGGTGACCCTTGGAGCTAGGGATTTTTCTGCTTCTGCTTTACCCATTGCTCCCCCCCCAACTTAAGTTTCTTAATTTTTCCTAAACTATACGACTACAACCAATTTAAACAATGAAGTTCCTTTCTATTGATAATAACAATAGCTCAGGAGATTCAAGAGGTAAAGAAACGATGGGTGTTTCTTTCTTTAAAGAATATCATTTAAAAATAAACTTTATAATGAAAATGCATTAAATTAAACGGCTGTTTTTTTTTGCAAGAATATGTAACCTTTTTTTGAAAACCTTGTCAATTTAAATAACGTTTACGTGACTTGTAGCTAGTTGGAAAGATGCAGATGCAAAAACAAAAAAGTCATCAGCTCGTAATTTCAGTATCCCCCCCCCCCCAACACCCCATTCGAAGAAGAGTGCCTACCGCCTGGTTATCATTTCATACAAGAATACCCGTGAGATAATTTTGTAAACGTTATTTGGGTGCAAAAGCTGTTCTTCTTATGAATAGGTATTAGCTACAACCCAACTAACAAACAGCTAACACAACAAGTAGCTACTTACTGTATTTAATTTCTTGTGCAAAATGCTGTATTTTTCTATGTTGTAATAATAAAAATGTTGGTGTAAATATATGTTAGACATATCGGGATTGCAAATATGTATAGCCTAGTTAGTAAGTAACATTCCATAGTGCCTATTACAAAAGTAAGTGCCATTGGTACGGTTTTGATCTCATATGTACCTTCCGTGCCTGGCGTTTGTGAGTGTTTTTAACGCAATTTCTGTTAGAACTGTGTATTTTGTTTGATGTTTTGTACAATTAGTGTAGATGGGTTAGTTTAAGTGTATTCTTAGGGCTGTTCAAGGCGATTTGGATTGATTTAGGCTGTAGTACTCAAGGTATACAATTTTTTTTTAAACATCTAAAATGTGTTAAAAAATTTAATTGATTTCCAATAGGCAACATTTTATTTGTCTACATTCTTCAATAATACAACTTGTAAATTCCAATATAGTATTTAAAAATACATCTTCATTCCCGTATTTATGTATTGAAAGTGTAGCTTTGGCCTTTTATGCAACTCCTAAAGTAGGCCATATATATTGGAACATCAAATCAAAACTATTTGCTGTAAGCTCTGAAAGGTACACATTTGGGAAACTTTCAACTTTTTGAATTGAAATGAAGACTTTTGCTACCTAATTTGATTGTTGTACCTACCAAACAACCTTTTATTCAACCTTTTGCCTTTTCAGCCCTAACATTCCTATTTATATTCAAAGGCTGGTTACATTAAATATTTCTAGATGTTTCTTGTTAATGAGGCATAGTAATGATTCATCTCGTATATGGCTTGTGTAGTGAATCAACATAATTCAGCTTTATTTTACGACGTAAGTTATGAATCTTGTTTTTAATCTAAAATAAAGCAACTTTTGGATTGTAATTGATTTGTTTACTTTTATAATGCTATATCTACATCCACATTAATTTTATTCTAACACTTGTCGAAGTGTAAACCGATATTACATACATCCAAATATCCAGTCCAGTCCCTTTTCAACGTCAGAAAATTCAGTATTTATTTTGTATTGTTTAACATGTCATATTAATGCACTAAGGCTATTCGAGACAATGAGTTGTGATAGATGAGGGTGAAGGGTGAACAGGGGGGAGGGGAAACCCAGTACCGTAGGCTAGAGTGGCGCATTATGGCCTTAAAGTTAAAGGTCTCTGTTCAGTTCATGTCTTTTATTTAAGAAATTCAAATGCATATTACAAATTTTAGTATTAACCCCCAAAGAAACCAGGTTGCTTGCAGGAGAGGTTATTGTGAAAAGTGATGGTAACTGATGATTATACCAACTAAACTCGGAACCCTATAATTTATGCCTATATATCAATCAACTTAAATGCAAATGTTCCCGGGTACTCAACACATGACTTGCTCACTCGTTTAACAACAACTTTGGCGTTTTCCTAGTTACTTAGTTTTTTGTAGCGTGGGATCTCATTACTTTTTCAAGTCCCATTGCAAAATTAATTTCTATTACTATTTACTACAATTCAGAAATTTTAAAAAAATTAAAGAAGTCCACCCCAATCGGGATTTGAACCACGGGTCTCCCGCATTCCAGGCGAGCCTCTTAACCACTAGACCACCAGGATCTACGTTACATTTAAATCTCTGAATTGTAGTTGCATTATACATCTGAATGGATGGAACAGTACTGCAACGGAAAACTATTGCCTTTGAACTGACCACCAAACATTAATTATAATGTCATTCACTCATTACCTTTACGCAGGTATGAGCGAGGGTTTATTTCTCGATTTGATTAGTCGGGAAACACTCCCGTAGGTGTAATTGTTATTCTTAACTACAATCCAGAATTTTAAAAAAATGTAGTAAATAATAACAATTACACCTACGGGAGTGTTTCCCGACGAACCAAATCGAGAAATAAAATTAATTTTGTTAAATTAGGATAATTTTTATAAAGTAGAATTAATTGCTATGGTAATTCCAATTAACAATAGAATGTAAAATATCTTGAGGTCCAAAGACTTGCTTGCTTTTTGTATGCACTGTGTAGGTGATTATTGTCAAGTTTCTATAGTTACTTATTAATTATACACCTGTAAAAGGATTATATTAAAACCTTTATTTCTATGAATTCTGGCTAACTTTTTCTTTCAAAAGGCACTATATATCACATTATCTTAATGTCCATGTAAAATATGAACGTTGTAGCCACACCCGTTTGTTCATGAATCATCACGAAAATATCGCAATAATTTTTTTTTTAAATCTCAAAGTACGATATTCATGAGAATTTTCTTAGATTGTACCAAAAAACTTTGCAGATCTAAGTTCAGAGATTTCGAAGATCTGGTAGAGAACAAACAAACAAACAAAAAACAGCTATTTTTCTCGGGGTAAGTGAAATTGAGTCTTTGCTTCGCTCATCCAATTAGGATATGGGACATGCATTTTAGGCAAATTCCTGTTGGCTCAACTGACTGGCAACACGTTTGAAATTTGGCACGTTTTTGTCAGCTTAACGATAAATACTGACAATTTAACTGTGGGGATATGGCTGTATGTGTATACTATTCTTGCTCTTGACATACTATATGCCCAGTTTCGTACACATCAGATGCTTCCTGGCCAAGCAGATAGCTAAATGCCAAATGTTCATGTTAATATTAGTTGCATTAGCATACAAACGTTAAAACCGGAGATTCTGAGTTCAATTCCTGGTAGGGAAAATGTATACACATTGCAATTACATAACAATTTTAAATAATATAAACTTATACTTAATCTAATAATAGTATAATGTATACACCAATTAAAAGTGCACAACAATAATAGTATTGTTTATTTACAACAAATCACATTATACTATAGTATACATTCGGTTACATCATAATATACAAACAATCTAAGGTACCGATTACAGTCTATATCAACCAGAGACTCCCTGGGAAATGTCACAAAATTGATGGAAGCCCATGACACTTATACAATTTAAACTGTACATAATATATGCTTATATCGTTGGAAACTGTAAGAGTTTTTGCTTTTGGTCAATTAGAAGTTTTAATTTCGAAGAGTGTATACCAGTTATGTATTGAACACAAGTGACAGTCACATTTGTACTACCTATTTATACTAGTAGTTTAGTGTTACACCATCAGAAGTGAAACAATTTGGTAGCAAAACCCAAGCTGACCCTGCCAGAAGTAGGAAACGGCAATGGTTAATGATGATTATGAATATGATTAGAGGTATGTGTACATCAATGATCATTGATCATATAACAAATATGGTAAATAAATAAATAAAATAAATAAATAAATTTGTATTTTTAGTGTTACAGTCTAGCCACTCGGTTATATAACTGATTTTCAGTGGGGGACAGTAAACCAAAGCAACCAAGCCAACCCTGTAGGCCCCGACGCAATTGACGAGTGAGCGATAACCAGCCAAAGATCGATATGTTTAATAGGAAATATAGTAATCAGTGGTATGGACAGTGCGAACACCCGCGGATCAACGCCAGAATCAACAAGGCCGATTCAGAACAACTTTGAATTTATTATGTGCCTCGTTGCTACGACGGCTCCAAAGTGACCGTTCACAAATTCCTAAGACAAGAACTGATGGACTTAAGTCCAAATTAGAAGTTAAAAAACTTCTGACTTTAGCGGGAATCGAACCCTGGACCTTCCATTGGAAGCAGAGACGCTAACCTCAAGACCAACGAGCCACACGAATTGGGCCAGTGTATACGTTGACTTCTCTAAAAAAAATATACACTTGTGTAGTACATAGAAGTACTTTGTTGTGTGCGACCGACCACCGGCTGTCTAATTGTAGCCCTCGGTCAAATATTAAAAAAAGGTACGTGTATATATTTTGCTCGTATATGCCTATTGTGCAGGATACTTACGAGACATTGTCTGCGACCATGTTAGGTTAATCAATATATTATATGATCAACATTCAATGGTGATTATAATTATTGATGAAAATGAGTTAATAAGTGTAGATGAGTGAATTTACCAGCACTTTGTCTGCTCACTGTCAAAAAGTATTAAGGGCAACAACAGTAAATTGTTCCAATTTCAAATTTGTAAGGGAATGTAACAAAAGTTGACTTTCCTTTGAAGAATAAGTGCTGCCAAATAAATATAAATTATTTTACCAATTATTTGACCCGTCAAATATTACTTGGTCAACTGACAATATTTGACCGGTCAATTGACTGGCTTGCCATCCCTATGAATAGGTAGATCTACCCTGCACTGAAATGATACATAACCAAGGGCTGAGTCAAGACCATTCATTAGCTTCCATTATTCAAGAAATAATATTAATTGCTAGTCCTACTTCAACGTAGTTTGCATTGGTACTTAAAACTAATATTGTATAAACTAATTAACTTCAGTAGTAAATCGATAATCAATAATTGTACCAATCTTTGGTTTACCTAGTTCTAGACTTATACAATGCTCAGTGAGGTAATTTCACCCTGATAAATAGACTAGGAAAACGCTAAAGTCCCGCCGCGTTGATGGATGAGCTTTTTAAAGTTTTTAGTTTGTGTGGGATATCTTTACTTTTGCAAGTGCTTTGTTTTGTTGCCTACGCATTGTAGGTGATTGTTGACGAGTTTCTATTGTTTCTTGTCAATTGGCATTATTTACCGTAAAAAACTTATATTAAAAGCTTTATTTCTATGGATTCTGGCTAACTTTTTCAACTTTTTCTTTCAAAAGGTATTACATCACCATAACCTTAATGTCCATGTATAATATGAACGTTGTAGCCCAACCCGTTTGGTAAGAATTGGCCCAAATGGCACGAAAATATCGCACAAAAAATCAAAAAACTTATATTACAAGCTTTATTTCTATAGATTCTGGCTAACTTTTTCAATTTTTTCTTTCAAAATGTACTACATCACCATAACCTTAATGTCCATGTATAATATGAACGTTGTAGCCTTACCAGTTTGGTCAGAATTGGCCCAAATGGCACGAAAATATCGCACAAAAAATCGAAAAAAATCGTAAAAGTACGATATTCATGAGAAATATTTCTTCGATTGTACCCAAAAACGTGGCAAGTCTAAGTTCAGAGATTTCGAAGGTCCTGTCAAATTTTCATCAAGATCGCATATGCCGTTTGCCCGGTAGAGAGCGAACAAACAAACGGGAAAAAAAAAAAAAAAAAAAAAAAACAAAAAAAACACCCGAGCTAAATTTTTTGGGGGGGTCAGTGAAATTGAAGTCTTCGCTTCACTTGCTACGCTCATCCAAATATTAACATTGAATATTGAAGATCTTGCTAAAGTTACGAAGAAGGCGCCAACAGTTTGAGGTTTTACCGGGAGTGTGAGTGTGGCCAATTGCAAGGTAGTACATAATCACAACAAAAAAGACATGAGAGTAAAATATGGATTCGGTTAACCGGAAAATGGTAATTAATTACGAGAAAATGAACAGTAAGCCGGACCTAGCCCTCTCCCAAAGCTATTGTGGGGACTTAATAGTTGGAACCGAGTTTACATAAAAAAGAATTAACTGTACCGTAATAATTTACGAAGTTGAAACATGTAACTGAACTGGTATTTGAATAGAAACAAGGATTATGTTTAAACTAATAACTAATAAGTCATGCTTCCATAGGGCCTACCAAAAATAGTGAGGTAAAATATACTTTTATCTTCTTTTTGTAACATTTTGTAGAACAGGTATTTTTTAAACCTTCAAGATATACAATCCAATAACCTCATTTAAAATGGTCACTCTGAGCATTGTATAGCCGAAAGTAAGCTATTGAATATCTAACATTCTACTCTTAATAATATTACACATACTATTTCTCAAGTCAACTTCATTAATCGGGAAACACTCCCATAGGTGTCAATTGATTTTAAGTAGGTAAATCAATCCAGAAATTTAAAAAATCCATCTCGGAGGGGTATCGAACCCCGGTCTCCCGATAGTCGGTCGAGTGCTGTACCCCTAAGCTACCGAGACTAGATGATTTTATGAAGTAGATTATATGGTCAGTTTAAAGGCAGCAGAATCGTTTCAGTACTGTTCCAAACAAGTTGTTCTGAATCGGCCTTGTTGATTCTGGCGTTGATTCGCGGGTGTTCGCACTGTCCATACCACTGATTCCTATATTTCCTATTAAAAATATCGATCTTTGGTTGGTTATCGCTCACTCGTCGATTGCGTCGGGGTCTACAGGGTTGGCTTGGTCGCTTTGATTTAAAGTCCTCCACTGAAAATCAGTTATATAACTGAGTGGATAGACTCTAAATAAATTTTTTTTTTTTTTTTTTTTTTATTCAGATTTACAATGCACCAACAATCCAAATGTTATGAAGTTAACCCTCTCGGTAGCTTAGGGGTAAAGCACTCGACCGGCAATCGGGAGACCGGGGTTCGATACCCCGCTGAGATAGATTTTGTAATTTCTGGATTGATTTATATAAAATTAAACATACTACTTAACAAAGAAATAATTGTACATTAAAATTGGATGCTTAACAATCAATAATCATACATATTAAAATCTACGGTAGAGCCTATTACATATTTCAATATAAAACTAGCAAATATAATATGTGTATATACAAATTTACAATCGTTTCCTAACCTAAACACGTTTTTGTTAATACTGTAGCCTGAATACACATAATACAAAATCTAAAAATGAACATTTACATTTTCTTAAATGCCCTAATAATATTATTGCCTGGTAATAAAGTCTATGCCATGCTGGCAAGACGTCACGACGAAATGTCTAGCTAAACTTAAAAAATATAAAGTCTAAATAAGTAAATATTATACAAGAACTGGACTTGCCGCAGGTGCTTGTCTCAACTGCAACTAGAAGCCAGTGTTTTACGTGTTATAATCCTCTCCGTGGAGAGCCGTCAAGAACCGGTCAAGATCAACGTTTTTTAGCAAAGCTCGTGGGTTCTCCAGTCTCGTTTTCTTTGGAGCCTGAAAACAAATAAAACACACAAACCATCAAGTCTTGATGATTTTTTTGTTGCTTAACAACTCTATTAATGCACTAAGGCTATTCGAGACGATGAGTGGTGATAAGATGACGAAGTAAAAACAAACATGCCTTATGGGGGATTTGAACCCACATCCGTGTAGAGCGATTAGTCCTATGGCAATTTTATGTGCCACTGTGGACTTTGTAATTCAAGAGAAAAGCATTTTCAATATATAAGGGTGTGGACATGTATTTAAGGTTGCCAAATTTAAAGACCTTTTGGAAGATTTTCCACACTGAAAACCATGTAGCGGAGTCTGTTTCCACACTACAAATTTTAAATAGCTTGACGTATGCCCTATGGCTAGAGGTAGTGAAAAATGGTGATAACGAAATTCGAGATTTTTTTAAAATGTTATTCCAACTTCTTCTTCAGGTCAGAGTTACTAGACCAAACATCATGAAAGTTATGAGCACCATTCAGTAAAATGATGAAACAACTACCAGGTATTATTTTAAAAGAGGATATTTGTCGGAGAGAAAAATCAAAGAGGCCGCAGTAATAAAATTTAGTCATCCAAATGCAATTGGTCTCTGGAATAATTTTTTTATAAGAAAGTTGCACAGGCTGTAGACAGGAGATGATGACCGCAAGAAGCTGAAGAAGCTGGCATTGTTTAGAAATATTGTTCTTTTTGAAGAAATAAATGATATTGGTTAAAGTTTTTAAAATAAGTTACTTAGAACTACCTAGGCCCTACACCTAACAAATATTTAACATGTACCACAAAAAAACTCACCCGATCCGTCGTGGCTGACGATACTCTTCTCTTCCTCACATGAAGCGGGGTACTCGTGTCCCTACTGGTCACGGTGAAGGCCGAACAGTCTGACTCGTCCGTTTCCTCCCTGACGCTCCCAACGAGGGCGTATGTCATCAGGTCATCGTCCTTGTTGGGGGTAGATGACCCTTCCCTCTCACCGACGTCTAATAAACGTTTCGAAACAGGAACACTATCTTGAAGATATTCGTCATCTTTTGACTTTGAGATTTTATAAGTCATGATTTGATCTTCAATATCTGAACCCTTCGGTGTGCCTTCGTGGTTCGATCTATTCTGAGACGTCGATGAGTTTGAATGACTTTTGTGTGAAACGATTTCATCCTTTTTCATTTCATCACCTTTTTTGCTCATAATTTTTCGAACGCCATCAGCAACCGTTTCGTACAAAGAATCCAATGAGCTGAAATGTTTAGATCGCGATATTAGTACGTCACTTTTTTTAATGAACGTTTTTCGACCTTTAGAACTGCTATCACTAACAGTATCGTAAAGACTGTCTAACGGGCTGACGTACTTTGAACCTGTCTTTAACCTCGCCATTGGGTCGTCAGGTTTATCGCTTTGTCTGTCCAGGATTCTATTGGTATCGGTCGGAGAGTGTTTCGGCGGGACGGACACATCGTTGTTCCTGCTCGTAGGACGAGGTTCGTGTTTACGAGAAGAAGTCTTGGAACCGGAGGATGAACTGTGGGTTCTGTCTCTTTCTCGCGAGTGACTAGGAACACTTCTAGATGGAGAGCGGCGTCGTTTCGAACGGGACGAAGAGCGTTCGCGTGAGTTTGTTTGGGACTTAGGATGAGATGGACGCCTCTTCAGACCACGTCCTTTCAACGGACTCTTTCTCTTTTTGACGGTTGATGATTTCAATGGCTTTTCCTCGGCACTGGAGCACCTAGACCAAGACCGTCTGGCCGTGTGATTCCACTCGTTGACACGTTCCTGTCTGGCCTTGTCGTAAGGGTCCCTGTGTGCTTTCTTTGCACCTTCTTCGGATGTCGTTCCCAATGTCTGTTTGTGCAACACCTTCTTTGGGGACGCCTTTGATGTACGCCGTTTGGCAGTATCGTCCGTCTTGCCGCCTGGAAGCTCAACCTTCCTCATCGCCTCATCCATGCTCGGCATAGAAAACAACACTTTAAAGTCGGAGACTTTCAAAGTGAGTATTATTTCCTGTCCGTTTTCTGATTCTACCATTAATGAAGTAGAGTATGTCGATATATCTTCATGTGGGCTTTGTGACCGGACAACACCGTTGCCGTTGTAGATTACGGTCACATAACTTTCCATCTTCGAAAAGTTAATGGTAGAGATTTTTGGCTCTTCGTTGATGCCGTTTGGAGTAAAACGGCAAAGCTCCAAAGAATCGTTTTTGGTACTGTTATTTTCTTCAGTACTCACATTAATACAGTGGCTTCCATCACACGGATGCCAAAGAAGACACGCTTCTTTGACATCTTTTATCGAGCTATTTTTCCCCATTTCTTCTTCAGCAGCACGTATTGTGACATCTTTTTCTTCGTCGCTGGCACTAAGAAATAAGCTGGGAAAACTACTGCTGTGTGATTTTATTGAGGGTACACTATCTGAGCTTGTGTCATCGACTAGACATTGCTGGAATGTTTCAACTTTTTTTGTTTTGGGCTTGGTTTCATTTTTCTCTGAAGTCTTGCTGAGATTTTCTACAGACGTGCTTCCAGACATTTTGATTTTCTTTTCGGGCTCTTTACTTACATGTGGCCGGGAGGGTAAACTGTCAGAGCTTGTGTCATCGACTAGACATTCGTGGAATGTTTTAACATTTTCTGTTTTGGACTCAGTTTTATTTTTCTCTGAAGTCTTGCTGAGATTTTCTACAGACGTGCTTCCAGACATTTTAATTTCCTTTGCAGGCTCATGATCAACGTGTGACTGCTTTGCTTCCACAGCCAGTGCATTGTCGTCCTTAACTTCCAAAGATTTGGACTCTATGTTATCTTCTCGAGATAGTACTGTTCGAACATGTAAATTATCTGTTGCTTCCTTGTTGTTACTTACATTCACTAAATCTTCATGTTTTTGGTTACTACTGGCTAAAGTAGACCTTTCACTTTCAGTCACACGATCCTTATTCTCGTTCTTTTTCAACAGCTCGTCTGCAATAACACTAAGAGGCTTCCTAGGACTAATGCTCACCTTTTGCGGTGTGCGTTTAACGACCAGCAAATTAGTACTGGGTGCATCGCCGGCATCCGGTGGAATGATTGCCACACTCTTCTTCATTGTACCACCTTTCCAATTTAACATCGACTTTAGTTTGGGATTCCGAGTCTTTTGAGAGCCTTTCGCTTTAGCTAACGGTTGATCCTTAAGTTTTGTCACCATGCGCAACCGTTTTGCCTCCAAGTCGTTCACCAGAGTCGTATCTTCAGAAGCAGAGGTAGACATTCTCACCTTGGACTGTTTCACAGATTTCGAGTTTTTCAGCGGAGATAACACCTGGAGAATACTCTTCTTTGAATTCAACTGCTTTGACAATGAAGATGCATTACAATGGTTGATTTGATTCTTGGACTGAACTCTTTGAGTTGCATCAGTGAACAGTATTTTTGTGTTACTATTGTTTGCAATGGAACGTTTTGATTGTGCTGGTGTCTTTTTGGGAGAGGGTTTATCATCAAGGGTGGTCAATGGCTTCTTGCGTGGGGTTTTACGTTGTTGTGTTTTGTTTACAACCTGGTCCTTTAAAACATCATCCTTTGATCCTCTATCTGCATTAACAGATGACTTTTTGCCAGGAGTTTTACTATGCTGTGTTTTGCCAACAGTCTGGTCAACATCATCTGCAATAGACTGTGTCTTTAAACGAATACTTCTACGGCGCTCCCCAACAGACTGGCGGGATTCTTCGTCGTCACTACTCTCCCTCAAACCATCGCTAGCAGAGCTGGAACTGCTACTACTGCTGCTTCTTGAATCCGATGAAGAACTTTCTGGCACTCCTTCCTCACCAAATACCGACAGCTTCATCTGGGCTAAGCATTTTTGTAATAAATCTTCCATAAACTTGTCTTCTTTTTTGATTGCCTTTAAGTTATTCTTAGGGCTCTTTCGTTTTAACGGGGTTTTCTTCCCTTTAGACTTCTCATCTTCGTTGATTGTTTTTAAGTTACTCTTGGGGCTCTTTCGTTTTAACGGTGTTTTCTTTAGTTTGGACTTCTCGCCGAGTATTTTTGTAACGAACCTTCGTCAGACGTGTCTTCTTCATTGATTATTTTTAAGTTCCTGGAGCTCTTTCGTTTCAAAGGGGTTTTCTTCACCTTGGTATGACCCACAGTTCTAGAGCAACCGGCCACAACAACAATGCCATTCACCATATCTTTTTGTGGTTGAACATTAACTTTTTTATTTCTATTTGCATCTTTATTTTCTTCCGTGTGACAATCAATTTCTTTTTGTTCATCCACACTTGCTACCGGTGTTTCTACGTTACACGCCAAATTCTTATTTGTAACGTTCTTTTCCTTTTCTGGAATAACTGTTTTTGCGACCTCAGCATTGTTAACAATCTCAGGAATTTCTATTCCTAGTTTTGGACTTTCGTTACTTTTTACAGACAATTTGGATTTAGGTTCAAAGTAAGTCGGTACCTCAGGATGGAAGTGCATCGGTGTCATGGGAGTGGAGACAAAGGAACTGTTGGACGAAGCGTCAGGTGTCGCCAAGATGCCAGGAGTTAGCTTGAAGAAGGGCGTAGGAATCAGGGAACAGTCGAAGAGTGGGTCGCCGCGAATTAGTTTCGTTAACGGGGTGTCGGGGTCGTCGCCCGGGCTCAGGAGTCGCGGCGTCATTGGGACGACAAAAGAATCGTCTTTTAACGGCGTCAATAAGTCGGGAATTTTTGTAAACAAATTCTTTGGGATAGCTTCTCCTTTGACTGGGACTAGTGGAGTCGACGTAACGAAACATTTTGTGTCGGAAGAAGTTTCGACTACCAGGTCGTTGAGGATAGATCTTGATGTAACAGTCTTCTCTTTAATTGAAACGGAAATCGTCAGTTCGTCTATGTCCAAAGTGTTGCCGTCTTGCGAGGGATGAGATGAAGTCGATTTTTGCGATACTAAATTACGCTTAGAAGCTTTGAGATTCGTTGGTGACTGAATTACTTTTTTCTTTAGTTGCTCTCCCAGTTTTAAGTTAACCCTTTGAGTGGAGGAATTTGATTTTAAACTCTCCTTTGGGGATTTACTGCTGTTTTGGGAAAATTTCCTCTTCTTTCTATTCTCCAAATGTTTCTTTTCTTCAGTTAATTCACATTTCTTATCTTCTGAGCCACTCTCCGAAGCAGATTCCTTTGATTCAGATTTCTTTTGAGTAGACTTGGGAATAGATTTTCCAACAGACCTTGGGCCTGGTTCAGGGTCAGGATAGGATGGTAACAAGGCCCGTAGGTTTGCATCCCAGGCATTGGCCATAGATTTCGAAGGGGTGTCCTCAACCGAAGTTAAATAACTGCATGAGACGGTCACCTTTGTTGGAGATTCACAGAAGATCAATCCGGATCCAGTGATCTTATCCCAGTCTCCGGCTCGCTGCGACATGGGTGTTCTGGTCGCAATCGGAGCTTTAATAGGGCTGTCCAGTCGCAACGATGACCAATTCATTGGCGAGTTTGCCACTGTTGTAACTTCCAACGGAGACTTTAGTGGCTTTTTTATCTCCGACGACACAGAATCCGGTGAATTATTTTCAGAATCTTTAGTAGCAGGCATTTCGGTTTTATCCGCTTCTACACTCTTCAAAATCGGGGACGATTTCACCTCTGGAATGGCGTCAGGAGAATGAAACAGGCTTGAGCGAACTCTCTTTGCCGGCGGTGATTTGAACATGGATTTATTCAGTTTCCTCGCGCTTCCCGGCGATCGCCTGGTGAACATACTCTTGGGCGATGTTGTTGCGCGCCGAAGAGGAGAAAAGTAATGTTTCGGGGGGGTTGTGAAGTCCAGCACTCGGACGTGGGTCCTGATTCGTCGTGGCGTACTCAGACTCAAGCGTTTTACAGATGGCTTCAGAACCACTTCCGGGGTTTCTTTTTGCGTTTCAACGCCACTTGGTCCAGCCTTGTTGCTAGAATCGCAATCAGCTATCGAGGTACTGTCTTTCAGATGGGAAACGTTACTTGCCACATCTATCGGACTATCCGTTTGAATAATCTCGGGATTTGCCACCTTTTTCTCACTTTCTTTCAAAACGTTCTCCATCGCAATTTCCTTATGCACCTTAACGTCGGTAGGTTGTACCTTTGCCTTTTTAGTTTTGGGTTTCACATTTTTAAGAGAGAGTCTTGAATACGACATTGAAGATTTTGCACTGGTCTCTGAACTTACTGCGGAGTTTGAAGAGCAATTTAAATTCTTGCTCTTTTTACTTTCTGGAAAGGTAACTTCTACTTTAAGGGGTGTGTCTATATGTGGCAGATCAAGGCATGCTGATTTATCAACAACAATGTTCTTTGAGTTACCGCTGACAACGATTGAATCTACTTGGGGCTGATCGGGTTCAATCCCCACATGTGATGTCATTTCTATAGATTTCACAGGAGTATCTAAGGAAATAGTGGGCAAGCTCTTGTTGACTGGCTTATTATTGAGGAGAGGTAACATGACATGTTCGTTACAGATATCAGTAGGTGACGCTATATCTATAGTTTTGAAGGGAGTATCGAAGGAAATGATTGACAAGTTCTCCTTCACCGAGCTACTATTGACGGGAGGGACGCTGACACGTTCACTACAGACACCGGCCGATGATTCAGTACCTTCAGTTTTCACAGGAGTGTCTAAGGGAAACAACAAGCTCGGGTTTGACGGGCTAAAAGCAATAGGTACACTGACACTATTTCCATTTATAGTGATAATGAAATTTTGATTTTTAGCCGGTGTGTTTGTCGCCGGCAGATCGGAAGATTTCAAGCTAAGAGCGTGTAAAAGTTCCTTTTTTGTACTTGGACTAGCATTCTGTAGCAGGGACTCACTGTACGCGTCACAAAAATTTATTGTTGATTCCTTGCAGTCTACTTCGGGTATATGAAGGACATTCGAAGGTTCATTGAGGGTGGTCGGAGGTTGATTGGTGGCCATCTCTTCCGCTTTCTTCCGGGCGGCAGCTTCCTTCTCTTGGCGTTTCAGGAGACGTAACTGGTCCCTTGTTAATTTCTTACCTACTTGTTTAACAGGTCCTTTGGGAAGTATTTTCTTCAACACATTGTCAAATTTGACTAAGGACCCTAGAACAAGTGCACACATTACTGACATTAGTGAGTGGTTCTCAAATTGAGTCCCAACTATTGTCCTGTAAATTTTGTACCAGTATGTTACGAAAAGTATAGATTAGGGTTGCCGTTTAATAATCGATAAATCAATTGATACGATTTTTACCCGAAACATCGATAATTGAATAACTCGCCCGTACGCTCTGCAGAACTTGATAAAATATTTCCAGTCAAGACATTAATCGCTATTTTAAGTGAAAACTTCGGGCACTGCGATATCTACAACACGCGTATGGCGCCAAGTCCGAAGCTGAAGCGCAACGCCCCTGCTGTGTAGGCAACTTGCATGGCGTGTGTTGCTGGGTGGCTTCACTTGCCGTGCCGATTGATCAACCTCACCGCGTCACAGACAATATTGTAGTACATCGTTCAAGGTCAACAAGCATTTTATTGTGATGCATTCCTCCCCACCCTGCTTTATCGCTTTACTTCATTCTGTAGTGCTACTTTATTATCTTATCGATCACTTCTCTCAGATTAATATTACGTCTTCCAAAGCAATGGCAAATATTATTCATCGTCACATAATAAATATCGGAGCATTGAATAACTGATAGGCCTATCTCGTAAGTGAATGAACGAAAATCACAACAAAAGCTGAAATGAAACAGAACTAAAATTTCTAAGAACAACGACCTTCACAAAGACAACACACGAGCCGGGTAGTGTCTGTTTACGTTACGTAGCATGCTCTAATCGGACCTGCCAGCCATGCGCGGGTAGGGGGGGAGAGTGGGGAGGGAGAGAGTGCGCGCGCTTGTGAAAGACGTCGCTAGCATGTGAAACCTTGTTTTGAGTAAATAGAAGGAACAAAAGGATGCACTCGCAAAAGGTTCACGGACCGCGTCGGTATACAAGAAAGTATAGGCCTAACCTTATTTTTTATTTGATTATCGATATTTATTGATCGATAATCGATTGCACATGTACGATTATCGATATTCAAATTCATATCGAACGGCAACCTTAGTCTAGCTACACTAACTAGTACTAAACATACCAAAATTAGTAGGATACATTACAATTATTAGCAGTTATCAAAATGTAGGGCTGTGCGAGCAGTTTTTTTTTAAGTCGAGCGAGATTGAGCAAGAATTTGAAAAAAATCTTGAATCTCGAGCGAGATTTGAGATCGAGCGAGATCCGAGATCAAGAGAGGTCGAACGAGATCGAGCGCATTGAAATTAGCCGGCTTAGGCCTGTTGTAGGACCCCAATGAAAGAATCACCTACACAAAATAATTAGGCCTAGGCAGCTTTGAAAGTAAAAATAGGGCCTACTTAAAAAAAATATTTAAAAAGTAAACATTTCTCAGTTCAGTGCATAGTAGGGTGGGCCGAAAAACAATTTTTTTTTTTTTTAAAGTCGTAATACCGCGGAAAAGTTGCGAATTGTGGAGACTAAAAAATTTTTTAAAAAAATTTAAAAATCGGTTCATATCTTCCGGTCGCGCATGTGCTCTAAACTTTTCCAAAATTTTGAAAAATTCACATTTTTACGATAATTTTTAACATTTTTAAATTAGCCTCTTCCCGAATGTAAAAGCTCGAATTTTTCACATTTTAAATTTTCTTCTATGTTAAAAATATTAAAAATTATCGTAAAAATGTGAATTTTTCCAAATTTTGGAAAACTTTAGAGCACATGCGCGACCGGAAGATATGAACCGATTTTTAAATTTTTTTAAAAAATTTTTAGTCTCCACAATTCGCAACTTTTCCGCGGTCTTACGACTTTAAAAAAAAAAAAATTGTTTTTCGGCCCACCCTAGTGCATAGGGGCCTAGGCCTAGGGCTAGGCCTGGAGTAGGCCTAGCCCTAGCCTATCTCAGAGGTCCTAGGCTTAGGCCTAGGCTACATGTTGAACGAAATATAATTTTTGTTTCTTACTTTATTAGTTTATTAATCACATTAGTTTGGAAGTGAAAATAAAAAGTAACAACACGTACAGCGGCCTTAGTGTAATACCCCTTTAATGAATGTCGCAACGAGATGGGAATGTCGTAAGAAAAACCGATAAAGTAGTTTCTCTGTTGGAGTCGATAACGAGTCGATAAAGCGCTCTCTGCTCTCTACCGCCAACTTTACAAATCACGCTTCAGTTCAGTAGCTCGCACGATAGAGTGCGCTACCAGTGACCAGTCAAAATGCACGATTTGTGTGCGCGTCGACAGACGCATGCGCGTTGGCAACGAATTTGTGAAATTTCGACTAGGCCTAAAATAAAATGTAGATGGATGTCTTGTTGTCATTTATTGGGTGTATGCTAGTGCTAGAAGTACCTAGCCTAGCTTTCGTTCTGTAGAGGAAAGTGTTTTAAAGTGAAGCTTATTTTATGCGTCATTTGTTAGTAGGCCCTAGGCCTCCGATCTTCAGGTTTATCAAAGCTCCGATCACGGAATGGAACCGGGACTTAGGCCTAGGCCTATAGCCATTGGCCTAGCTCATCTAGGCCTAGAGATTTCTCGACAATGTGGCATGGCAATATGAAATTATTACGCAAAAATCGGGGAATAAATATTACTTTACCACGTCGCATAACGCAAGGTCCCGCATAATTACGACTACCATGGTCCGTGACGGAGATATCTTGAGACTAGATTTTGCGAGCAATTTGAGATCGAGATCGAGCGAGACTCGTTTTTCTGAGCAGTATGATCTCGAGATCGAGCGAGATTCGAGCAGCACTTTAATCTCGCTCGAATCTCGAAAAGTCGAGACTTGCACAGCCCTATCAAAATGGTGACTACATTATCAAACGACGTCAGCAAAAAGTAAAAAAGGTGCCACTTTTACCCATGTTTAATGGATCCAACAACTTACCTTCGGGAAGTGATTACCTACTGATTACGGGTGGGAAGGTTATAAGTTTAGTGATTGAGTTGAGGTTATTAAATTTGTCTTAGGGTAAGTAAATTTAACAAAATATATAGAAATTTTGTTTAAGAAGATCCTTTTTAACTGGTGCATCTACAATACATCAATCTACATTACTACATAGTGGCTAGGGTTGCCAGGTGTCCCGTATTACCCGGGAAATCCCGTATTTGATGGGTGTTTCCCGCGTCCCGTATGCTCTACCCCATTGCTCAGTATATCACGTATTTAGAATAAAGTAGTCTCTGTGCGCTTTTTCAACAATACGCGCGGGCGTATAGTTATCAATCCCTTCCCCTTGGCCGGCCTTGGTGCCTGAACAGTCTGCCGCTGCTGCCTGCTGGTGGTGGGTGTTATTTGAGTGCATCATTAGCGCGGTGAGTCATTGTAGCGAGTGTCTCTAGCCGTAATGTGATAATATTCTTAATCGCGTGCATGTGACAAACGCATTCGAACTAGTGAGGCAGTCATAAACAACATTAAAAATGAGTGACAATGAAGATGGTAACGTTGCAATAGTAACAAAGCAATAAATATCAATGATCTGATCATCAATGAAATGTGCCTATCAATAAAGTGATAATAATTTTGGTTCTATATAGCTACTTACTTTTCTGTACATTCCTTATCTGATTATCTCCTTTTTTCAATAACTATATTGCTTTAAAATTTTCACTGAATTACTCTCAAATGCGTTTTAGGCCCTTCCCCAAAAAAACACAACCCCTAAAATTTTCCGCCTCCGGCGGCTGGGGCCCAGTATCACTACGCAAAGTACTGTCCCGTATTTGAGTTTCACTAATCTGGCACCCCTAATAGTGGCACTATATATATATATAGGCCTATATATATATACACTAGTGATGACATCGGGTAGTATATATTATATAATGCTAGTGATGACATCGGGTAGTAAATATTGGAGTCAACTCCGGAGCCTTGGGAACCGGGTAGGAGTCGACTCCCCGATCCGCAATTAAAAAATATATATGGTATATATATATTTTTTTTTTATGCAAAAGTTATTTTTAGCCCACTACTCTAGTTAAATAAATAATAAATAAATTGTTTGAGTCTACCCACTCAGTTATATAACTGATTTTCAGTGGGATTGCACAACGCTGTCCGGCCATTCCCCCCCCCCCCCCCCCCCACCATCCACCCGCTACGTATCACTAGCTTGCTTGTCTCTTGGCCCGGCCAAGACTCCCTCTGATTTGATATGTTTACGTTTTGAGATAAGATAACGACTAACAAGACAACAAGTGCAATCTCATTCAATTTATCATTAAAAAATAAAATAATTTTTTTTTTTTTTTTTACCCGACTAGTCGGGTAGGTGTCGGGTACCCGAGTACCCGATCTCATCCCTAATATATACGGAATATTCCACTTACGTCAAATACTGTACAAATAGATTTTTTAGAAAAAGAAAGTATTTCGTCCCGATTAAAAATAGGCCTATGTACTTTGTTTTTCCGTGAAATAATAATCCAATGATTTATTATAGCCTGAGCTGCCGGATGCAAGGGGGTTAACTTTGGTGTTCGAGTGTGAACAGCGCTACAATATAGGCATAATGTCTCACAAAGACAACATTCACTTATTTCTGGCATAAATTATGTGAAAGATGAGTAGGTACCTAATTTTCTAGCCTTTGTGATTGTAAAATCAAGAACATTATCAATTAAGATAGGCCCTACAGTATATGTACGACACAAATTGAATACCGGTATCGCTGATAAGAGCATAGAGCTGTAAACATGATAATATTGTTATGACATGTTTTGGGTAGAGTTACCTTGGTTTGTCTGCGACGAATTGAACCTCAGCAATGAACCAGGATGTCCTTGGAGAATAAAAGGCATCGCCATGATTTCCGAATTCGTTGGCGCATTCATGATCATAACTCGTGATCCCTGATGGATACAAGGCACAGAAGCGAATGTATTTGTTGGAACAGTTACTTGGCGAACCGGACTGTTTTCTATTGTCTGAGGCACGATGTTACTGAAGGTCACCTGGGATCGCTGCTGAATCATCGGCATAGCGCTTTCGGGGATGTCAATTTTTATTTTACTAAGTACAGGGTCAATAGGAATAATATTTTGTGCATTGTTTATTTGATTGGAATCAAGAATTCTACCTGTGTTTGACGTATTACTCTGCGTGGGTACCGGATGTTGACGCTCGCAGTAATTGTTCGAACCAAAGTAATTACTCACTGGTTGAGCACACAAAAGAGAATCACTTGTGCTTTTAGGAACGTTAACAGTAGATTTGGTTTGTTTAGGATAATCAACGCGCGGTGGTACGGCGAGAGTAACTTGTGTCCTTGCGGACGTCCTGAGCTCACCGTCGTGTACACTTTCCCTAGCGGTTTGTGACGACGCTACGTCGTTTGTGGTAACGCTAGCGCCCAGGATGAACTCGATGGCCGCATTGTTCTGATCTTCTAGAGTGACCCTCGGCACGGGGCTGAGTCGTGGTGGAGTGCGCGGCGACTGCTTGGCGGCAGCGTCTCGCTTGCACGCGCTGCGCAGGCGACTCTTGAGGGGAACATCGCCGGTAACGTCTGGACTGGGGTTGTTTGCAGTGTTGCGGGGAAGCTCTGCGCACTCTTCTCCCACATCGCTGGCAAACTCTTCGGGACTGTCGGTGGGACTGTCATCGGATGGAACTAATTGAGAAAAAATTAGATTTAATTAAAAACTTGTTATAAGCCTACTAGGCCCATAGTAAACCAAAACCTACCTACAACAAATTTAATGGCAAAGATGGAAATTATTCTATATTGCCTTTTAACAAATATAGGATGTGAAGTAGGTACCTAAGAACATGAAATTTTCCATTTCCGGAAATTTGAGAATATTAACATGTTTTATACAATGATCAAATTAAAGAAATCGCAAAGTTTAAAGCCTACACTCCCATCTTATAGGCCTACATTGGGTTTTACACACATAATTAAACTTCATTCTGAGAGTAAAATAAAAAGGTAGGCCTAATGTTTCTGGAAATTACAGTAGACCTACGCTGTAAGCGTACAGCTTATGGAAAATTACTAGATTACTGATCCCTAGCAGTAGACCTAGGCTACCATTTGAAGTATTTAACACAGATCTCCAGTTTGGAAACTGCGTCTCATTGAACTGAACTTACAAATGATTTCGTCGAGAAACCTCTCGAAGAGCGGGTCCTGTTCCGTCTGAATCACGATGTTCTTTATCGCTTGAGTCAGCTCGGAGCTCATCAGGTCCGTGTGAGAGCCGGGTTCCATCGTGGGAGTATCCAGGTCACTCGGGGTCTTGGGTTCAAGTCCCGCCTCATGGCCATGAAGCGCTCGGTTGATGTTCTCCGCTATCCGTTCGTGAAGCTCCGTGTTCTCCAGGAACGCTTGTTGCAACATCTGGGAAATACAGTTTAATTATTAGTACCCGATTATAAGCCGAATCTAACGAAAAGTTCACATAAAAAAGTATAGCATGTAATCCGTTGATAATATTAATAAGTTAATAACCCGTGTAATGAAATGAGTCGTTGGATACTCGTTTCACTGTTTTTTGTCTCAAATTATATTGCTACCTTATCGCCGGCAAGTCTTTTACTCGCCAGTGCGCAGTGGCGACACTAGGTGATTCGTACTTAATTAGCGCTGGAGTTTCGTTTGTGTCGAGCCCGAGTGAGTGACGTCACTGACGAGAGCCGAACAATACGGTCAGTACGGGGAATTCGTTTACCGCACATCCCTACAAATTAGCAAAATGCCTCCCCCGGTACCCGTCGATGTTCAGCAGTCAAGTAGGCCGTCTGTAGTGTAGTGTTGTCTCTCACTACAACCTCGGCAAATAAAAACCTCGAGCACTAATTAAAGAAGATTCGACTACTGGCACCATGCGTGCCGACTATCGAAAGACTAACCGGCGGCTGCGATTGGGTAGCAATGAGATTCGAGACACAAAACCGTCAAACGAGTATAAGACTACTCATTTTATCACCTGGGTTAGAACTTAAAATATTATCAACATGCAGGTACCCGTTTCCAGCTCCAATTGTAATCGACCAATGAGTGACTGACACGTTTATTTTGTTTCAGTCCAAGCATTATCGGAAACTCTCTTCTGTTGCGAAGAGATATTTATTTACTATTTATGCATTCCGAAAATATCAAAACAGATACGCTAGGTAAATTAACAGGTATTAGTAGTACTGGATTTTGTAAATCGGGGGAATAGGCCTAGATGATAAAAAACTAATATAGTGGAACTTCGGTCCAACGATCACAGCTGCAACGATTTCCCGTCCCCAACGACGATTTCACTAAGTCCCTTCTTTTTCCCATTTAAACCAATGTTAAATTTTCCCGCCTTAACGTCTCTTAAAATGATTCCTATGAGTGTACTCTCTAGTAGCATACACAAACATAAAAAAACTTAATTTAAGTTAAAAATGAAACAAAAAATATGGTGTTACTTCCAAAATAGTAACACATAATTTAAATACCGTTTGTAACTATTTCCAATGAAGTACATTCACATTTCACTAAATTGTTTTTTTTTGCCTCTTCAATACTGCTAGTGCGTCAATTGACTAATACACACCTCAGTCATGGCTGCTGAAATGAAGTGCAGCCACCCAATGAAAACCAAATTATGGCCAGAAAAATCGTATTTTATTTCTTCTTGTATTGATCAGTTTTCTTATTTTTATTTTTTAGTTATACATTTGAATATTATATGAACTGGTATATTGTTGTTTTGTTATACGTACATTTTATAAAGTGTAGCACGTAATATATGACCATGAAAATCTATTGCCAACCTTAGAATACGCTTGGCAACATCGCAACGTTCAAGCGACTGAAAGCTAGGTCAGGGAAGCGCTATCTCTACAGGTCGCTACGTAGGTTGCTTTGCTAGGCTACCTACATGGAGAGCGGTAGAGATAGCTCTTTCCGCTAGCCAGCACAGAACATGGCACAGAATGAGATGTTTATGGTTTTCAAAGTGACGCGGCTTTTGCGCGTAATAGGCCTACCAAGGGGTATTTCTAGTAAAAAGGAAAATAGAGAAAGAAAAGGATTACAAAACAACAAAGTTTGTTTGTGAAATTAATTATATTTTACGTAATATATACCGTATTTGCTCGATTGCAGGCCGACACCGAATGCAAGCCGACCCCTGATTAAAAGTTCATCTAACAAAAAAAAGTAGCATTTAAATACTCATAAGTTTGCTATCGATTCCAAGCCAAAATGCCATTTTGAACTGCAAAAATGTGTCCGAAAAGGTACGCTTGCAATCGGGTAAATACGGTAACTGATAGGTCTAGGCCACATTGTAGTAAGTGGGCATCCACGTAGAGCTGGAGACATTACAGCGGGGAGAAAAGTAGTTGTGGATTGTGGTTACAAAAAGTTGCACTGCGGGCCCCACTAGCAAAGTACCTGACACACGGGAATGTTTGCTCGCAAATAATTTTTGGGAAAACCAAAACGTGGTACACCAGAACAATAATTGAATACATAGAATAATCTGACGTCGTCTCGAGTGACAAACCTGTGCCGCGCGTAAAGGCCTAGGCCTATTCAAGACTAGAAACGAGAAGGTGTGTGAGTGAGTGGATAGAAGCTTGGCCTATTGGACCAGTGGTTAGCGTAAATCGATCGCGTTCTAGGGGTCGCCGGTTCGAGACCAGACATTTTTACTTTTTTTTTTACATTTTTATGCATACCATTTCGATTTCAGATTATTTTTTAGAATATGATGATAATGGAATTTTTTTTGTAGGCGGATATTTCATGTCTTGTCTTATGGCGCTTTATCGCTCTGAACTAAGAGAAACAGTCTTGATAACTTTCACGCCATTGCACTTGGCTTAAATATAAAGAAGAGATAAAAGATATGCACTATTTATAAAATTAAAGAAACAAATATATCTGGTCACTTCGAAAAACAGTGGAGGTACAAAACAGGCCATGCATTTGAACGCTAAATGCCGACCTTTGTAATGCTCTCAGTGAACAGCCAAGCACCAGCGGGCCGGCCCGTGCCTATGACGCGAGCGGCGGGGGTGTGGCCAGTTGGAGCAGACAACTCCACAGCGTTGCCAAGTTTTTGAGCGTACATTGGACTTTAGGTCTAAAAATCTCGAAAAGTAGCACGGATAGACCCATTTCTAAAGACATGTACGTGTTCTTTGAGAACTTAGCTTCATTTTGATACTAAATTGGTAAACATGCCATTTATATTGACGCCGTTCTGTACTTTCTTGGTCAAAAAGTGTATAGTTTTCACGTGTTCCAATGTTAAAAGATAGGGAAGTTGAAGATTTTCATTTGGAATTATTTCGAAAATTAGATCGGTTAGGTACATATTGCTTTGCATATTATGAAAGAGCACTGTCTCATTGTAAAGTGAGCCAAATATGAAGAAAATTACATAAATGTTGATTTATGGCAGAGTGACTTTAAAAGCGCCAAAAATAACGATTTCCCACCTCGAACGATGAATTTGTAAGTCCCGTGATCAAAATTGCATTAGTTATTACTCCGCTGCAACGACTGTGCATCGACCAAGCCGAGCAGGCCGGCCTCGCCTCTTGGCTGAGCCAGCTGACTTGCTAGTCCAAGGCGCAGGCGCTCTGCGCAGTAGGTGTGGAGTCTAGAGAGGAGCGAGCCTGTCTTGATAGCTCTGTCTACCAGACTGACGCGGCGCAGGCGCACTGCGCAGAAGGCGTACAGTGAGACAGTGGAGTGGGAAAGTGCTATCTCTACAGCTCTCCGTGTAGGTCGGACTGACGCGTCGCGTCTTGCATCATCACACGGAACTCGGGACCTGCGCAGAGACGTACTTCTGCGCTGTACTCCGCGCCTCGAAAACATCGCCCGCTCCGCTGTACTACGCGCCTATAAAACATCGCCCGCCAGATTTCTCACTCTGATTTTCCTGATATGCGAATTTAAGACGACCCCCCATTTTTGAACTATCAAAGATAGAAATAAATATCGTCTTAAATTTGGGTAAATAGAAATACGGTATGTTTTTTTCAGAGTAGGCACATTGCACATCACATGTACACTTTAGTAGGGATGGGCAAATGCGTGTACTTTCCTAAACGTGCACACTCTTGGCTGTCAGCGCGTGTACACGTACACTGTGTTATGTTTGCCACTTGCTGAAAAAAAAAATGGATTTAGAGCAGGGCTGCCGTTTTAACGGATTTTATCCGTTTTTACGGATATTTAGGGTGCAAAACGGATAAACGGATTTTTACTCTTATTTACGGATATTTCGTTAATTACGTTTTCTATGCTTATTTTCGTGTATTTGAATCTGCGCGGGCTAATTTCGATTCTAAACATTGAAGGCGGGGCGATAATCGATTCGACTTTCGATAGGGGGCGGAGCAAGGGCGGAGCCATGTCCTAGACATTGTAGGAACTGCTTCTGCCAGAACAGTTGCTTGTGGGAGGAGCCAAGAACAAACAATGGAGATTGGAGCCTACAAAATTGTTTTCTTTCATTTTTGTTTATAAAGTTTGGATTATGTGATCATAAACGTGAAAAATAGAATTAGTATAGGCCTATGATTAAAATGTTATTAACAAGTTCTGCAAGACTGCAATGTTATTAATAAACACAACACATGGGCCTAGGTCAAAATTGTGATGCAACATTCCTAGGGCCTAGGCCTAAGAATTTTTTAACCAGGTCAGATTTAAAACAGATTTTCTGTAAATAAGTTACATTTTACATTTTTATGCAATCTTAATTAAAGCAACCACGGGCGTTTCTGGCTCATTTATTCTCGTCTGCGCATAGGCCTAGGCCCTTGGCAACTTTTAGGTTATGATGGTAACAAATATAAACATAACATTTAGCCATTTTCATAGTTTGATCAATGAAATTAACGTTTTTAGACTTTTCACGAATTTTTGCGGATTTTTAACGTCCTCCAACAGGATTTTTTTTAAATGTCAGTGGCAGCCCTGATTTACAGTATGCGATCTATTTTGTTGGTGTAGCGCCTATTCACGCGTCAGCTGGTAGCGATCGAGTCTGGTAAGTACGTCTCTGCGCAGCAAGTTCCGTGTGATGATGTGCAAGACGCGACGCGTCAGTCCGTCCTACACGGAGAGCTGTAGAGATAGAGCTTTCCCGCTCACTATACGCCTTCTGCGCAGTGCACATGCGCCGCGTCAGTCTGGTAGACAGAGCTATCAAGACAGGTTCGCTCCTCTCTCGTAAGGCGAGGGCCGCGAGGCCGGCCGGGCGGGCCGGCGGCTGGCCGCACACAGCATAGGGACACGCACACACGTTTATTATTTTCGTAGAAACTGTAAACGTGTAATCGCATTAAAACGTGTACACTATCCCATCCCTACACTTTAGTAAATTAGGAACCTACCTTAATCAGGGCTCGAAAATTCCTATGCCCGAGTTGCCCGGGGCAACTAACACTCCAGGCACGGGCAACTATAATTTATAGTTAGTTGCCCGTATGTGCAACCAACAAATTCGGTTAAAAACTCGAATCGCGTAAGATTTCACTAAGTAGAAACCTACTTTATCGACAGGCGACAGATGCTCGACGTAGTTCCAAGCACTTGCCACAGGCTGCACCACACACCACTACAATCGTATTTCAATCGATATCGACCTTTCGACTTTACCCATAATTCACTGCTGTCGAGAAAATGGAGATCCGAGACTTGTTTACCTTCTTCGTTTCGTAAAATTCCAACCATTTTTGACACTTTTAAACTATTGCGTAATATTGAACCATTCTTTAATGAATATACAGAACTTTTTTAACTGTAGCCCTAGTGGAGTAGCTTCAACGTCTCCAACTACGCCTACTTTAAGCCACTCACAATTAACGAAGATGAGATAGGCCTAGGCCTAGCTAATGAACCTGTCAAAAAGGTAAAATATGACCGAGAGTATGATAAAAAGCAGGTGCGTAAAGTTAATGACTCGCGGCTGTTGTTAAAATGAAGAAAATTGTCGTTCATATATAAAAAGAAAAAACATTATTGTGTCAACCTTGAATTGAGTCTGGGCAACTAAAATTTTGGGCCACTTGCCCGGAAGTAGATTTTTTTAAATTTGTCAAGCCCTGGTAATGGTTTTATAACATAACAGTAACTTGAACTTGAACACATGGTCTATACAGATACTCTATAGGCCTACCCCAAAAATAATATTCAAAGCCAGGTCTTATTGGCCTCAACAGACGAGATCTAGGCAACTTACTGAGAAGTCGAGGCTGCCGTTGGAATCACCGCCTTCCTCGGAGCCGCCTTTGTGTCGAGACTTGTTGGGCGTCATCACAATTGACCCGCTGGAACTCGTCGAGTTGTTCCTCTTAATGGTCGATGAGGGACTGGAACATGGCCATGGAATGAGATCATGTTAAAACATACGACCAAGTAGCACATATTCAAGGAGGGGTAGTGGAGTGCAATGAAGACCTACTCCATACTAGGGATAACTTCGGTTAACCGGTAACCGGTTTCGAATTTTAAAACCGTTTTTTTAGTCCCCTTAAATGGTAGCGAGGCATGCAAGGGAAACTTCCTAGGTTATCTGTATGCAAGTGAGCGCCATTTCTCGGCTGCAGGGCTAATACTTTCAAAATCGAGATCACCCATCCCAACCAACCAAGGTCACACCCGTATTCCCGATCGTAAATATGCCGATAAAGTAGAGGCAACAAACATCCTCCCACTCCTAACCCCCAACTACATTTTTTTTTTAAATTTTTCAACAACAACAATTTTTTTTTTAATCGGTATTGGTGTTTGGAAATTGGTTAGCGATTTTGCTAACCGATGTCATCCCTAGTCCATACATTAAAGCAAATGAAACTAGATGAAAACTTACCACTTTCGTTTAGTGGATGGAGATCCCAACGTTGGTGGATTGTTTCCATTGGGGCGGTCTGAGGAAACCCCAACTTTCAGAGGAGTATCTAACACGGGTACAGCATCTTTGTTCAATTTATTGACTTGTGAAGTGTCTAAATGGCTAGAGTCCGCATTAGAGCTAGATATTTCTTTCACTTTGGGGCCCTTAGTAGGCGTATCGGTATATCCCACTGGATTGATTGTTTCCGTTGAACCTTCGTTGGGCGTATTCCTTTTCACGGGCGATCGGTTTCGATTGCATTGCGAGTCTACGAGGCCGTCACCGGATTTCATAAGTGAGTTACTTTCCGATGTGCCCGTAACTGTAGAGCTCGGTGTGGAAGTGCCGTGCGAGAGGTGTGTAGATTGGAGTGCATTACTTTCCGATGTGCCCGTAACTGTAGAGCTCGGTGCGGAAGTGCTGTGCGAGAGTTGTGTGGTTTGAAGCGGAACGAGACGAGGGTTCGGGACAAGGAAAACACTCGGGTGAGTTTGTGTTGTAGGCGGAAGGTCGACTCTATGCAACTGTTGGGCCGAAGACGAAGGCGACCCGTCGTTGTTGTTGGGAGGTTTCTGGGTAGACTGCGATCGTTGAAATAAGAACTCCAACTTCTCCGCCACACCTGTAACAATAACACCAGTTGATTTATTGACAAATGACAACCCTCCAAAACTCTAGTAGCTAGATTGAAAGTTGCAAGTGTCAAGAGCATAAGGGACGCTTAAATATTCCTAGATAAAATAAAACATAGTTAAATTGATAATCATCGTGGTCTGCCCGTGTGATCCAGTTTCTTGACGGCATGCTCGCACATTTTTGGGGCCTACAGGGTTGACTCAGTCTACTTTAAATTTAATGTCCCACATTGAAAATCAGTTCTGTGAGTGTGACTAAGTGGGAATTTTGTTTATTTGTTTAAATAGATATGGTTCGGTACTCCTGTAAACGTGGTCGAATGGTGATACTGATGGGACAAAAAAACATGTTTCTTGGGATTTAAAAATATGTTCAATTTGAAATTTGCAATTGCAATTTGTATTATTTTGTAGGCCTATAGGAACTTATCTTCAAAACAATATAAAAGTGACAATAAAAAATAACAAAATATCAATCTAGGCCTACAACAATACAAATTAGTGATCACACCGGGTAGGCCTACTCGGAAACTGGTTCCGAACCAATTCTAAAGCAACCCAGTTTTAACTTCTCAACCCGGTTTCATTTTTTCCAAGATCTACCTACAGTAACAGTACAAGATGAACTTTGGGCATGTTTACAGGCGGCCAGGCCACATAACTATTTAATTCTATGCACTGTTATTTGTGCAGATGATTTCCGTGGATCTCGTAATGATGTAGCAGGCTATCTATCCTTCCTTGCCAGCTGCTTATCAACCACTTGACCGGCCTTGACAAAGTGGCTGCTATTGTAGTCAGTCCTACGTAACAAAGCGCAGGGGCCGAAGACAGCTCACTCCTGGCCGTAAAGTTGCTTCCAAAAAAACACCCATGTAGGCCTACCCAAGTCTTAGGCCCAATCCAGTGAGCAAAAAACAACGTTAAAAACCCGTTCCGAACCGGTTCTGACGTGGAGGAACCGGTTTGAACTTATGGACCCGATGTCATCACTATCACAAATGTAGGCCCTAGATAAAAAATATTTTTAATTTTATAAAAACATACATGTATTACAAAACTCAAGGGAGGGAGGAGTTTAGGAATTTATTAAGGTACCGGTACCGATAACGAAAGAACTAGACCTACCGTCTCGTTGTCGAAACTGTTTAACTTCATTTCCTTGAAGTTGCTTGCTGCAAGACGCGACAAAACGCTGCACTGCGCAATATTCGTGCAGGATCGCCCGCAAGTCGTAGCCCTCGACGCGCGTCTTAACCCGCCCGCCTCTCTTGTGAACCTCAAGACATTCTCGTAGATTCTGAGAACTCTCCAAGAATTTCTTGGCTGCATCACTACAGTCGTCGTCTTCCTCAATGTACCCTGTGAACAACCCAAAGCTAACATGACGAGGCAGGCCAAGAAGAGGTAGGATAGGTAGGCAGAGACTCATACTTGGGGAAGTTGCTTGTGAAAAGGAACTTTTAAAAGATTCAGTTCATTAATCTAAAAAGAAACTTTTTTAAAGTTAAAGTTCCCTTTTACACCTTTACCTCCAAAAAGTTTGTTCCGCATAAAATGAAATTTAAGTTCATTTAAAAGTTCCCTTTTATTTTTAATTTGTATTGGTACTTTAACGTGTATTATGTTTAATGCAACAGCCAACAGCACAGTCACGGACGTGCGATTTGCAAGCATATGGCTGTCATAGAGCACGGCAAGCGGTAGGTAGGGTCATGATGATATGAAATGATAAATGATACATAGGCCCTAACTTTTTTAAAGTTCCTAAAAATATGAACTTGATCACTTGAAAGTTCCCCCAACAACTAAAGAGGATCAAGTTCTTAAAAAGTTCTGGGAAAATGGAACTTGTTCATTTAAAAAGTTCCTTACCCAACTATGCAGAGGCTACCACTATTTTTATTTTAAGGTAGGAGGAGGCTATTTTAATAGGCCTTGGTAGTATTTTAGGACTAGATCTAGCCTCCTAGGCCTATAATTAGAAAAAAACACCCATCCAGTTAATGGTAACTACAAAGGTAGGCCTACTCACAACACAAGACAAAAACAATCTGTATAGTCTAAACAAAATTCTTTACAACAATCCCAAGGTGTAACTTAGTCCAAGGCTATATTTGTAGGCCTGCATTGGGAATTGACCATTTCCCATTTCAACCAATGGCGCTTCACACATCACAACTCACATGAGCATCCTAGGCTAACCTAACTGTCCGTCCGTCCGCACTCGACATACAATGAATTAGGCCCAGGCCAACACTCCGTTGATTATAAGTGTAGAGCTAGGCTAGACCTATCTAAGGTATTTGGGGGGTATTCTTTGTTGTTGTTGTTGTTGTAGTAGGGTCAACCTGTTGCAGATCATCTGACTAGTAGCAAGTTTTTTCTTCCTTCCTCTCTCTCCTATTCACCTCCTTAGCATTCCGTAGTTTATCTGTTCCCTTCACTTTCCTTCTCATTCCCTTTAGTTTGTTCCCTCCTCCTCATCCAGGCCACGGTCTGCCATTAATAATAATAATAATAATAATAATAATAATAATAATAATAATAATAATAATAATAATATATTTATTGGTCTTTAATTGATCATTACAATGATATTGGACAAGTCAACAGTAACACACAAGGAGAAAGCAATACAATTAGCATGATAGGTTAGTACAGTCTTTCAGTGCTATGTATAGTCTATAATACGTTTATACAGTCTCTTAGATGTCCTCGGATCCTAATCACCCCTAAATTTGATTTGTCTTCGTGCATTGGCATACGCAAACTTCGTTATTAGGCTGGCTACGTCAAGTCGGTGGGCGCGTTCACTTTCAATGCTTATCATCGCCAGACCGCTCAGTCTAGACTGGCTCATTGAACTTCTCAAATAATTTTTGATGAGTTTAAGCTTTGAAAATGACCGCTCCGCACTTGCCACTGTCACTGGAAGTGTTAGGAATAGCAGATATGCAGTACACACATCCGGAATACAGCAAGCCAGTGCACTGTCTTTTATCAAAATAAGTTCAGCTACATCCCTCATTGTAGTTTGGTCTTTTAATTGAGACGACAGTGCAAGGCGGCAAGATTGCAACTGATTCGGGAAATCGTTCGAGAAATCCTTAGGGTAAACTGTCAAAAAGTGGGTCGCTTGTTTGTGAAGATCGACATCAGATAACGAAGTTAGTGTAGTCGGATGGAGAAAACTAAACTTGGCATTCAATATGTTCATGCTATCAAATCTGTCGGATAGTTGGCTTGTCATTACATCCAAACAAGCAAAGAACACGTTTATTTTAAAAATTATTTTCAGGGTTTGCTATGCGCTCATCTGAGCTTAGCTCACCAAAACGACATGTAGTTTTTTTCAATCTGCTCACTTTGAACGTAGGTTTAACGCCCCATTGTTGAGCTAATTCTGTAGCACTGTTGATAACATTGTTATATTTCGTGCGGTAACAAAGCAGTTCAGTTTTTGCATTTGATAGCAATTCAGATGCTTGCCACAAGTCCATCTCTTTTGATTGCATGACTTTGGACACTAAATTAATAGTTTCAAGGATTTTGCATTGAAATATTACCAACACAACAAATTCAAAGCTTTCCATTTTTTTTTCAGAGCTTCTGCATCCCGACGTTCATCATTTTTGGTAGATGTCAATATTATTTTGCATAACGCTTTCATGACTGAGCAGTAATTATATCTAATGGATAAGACTGTGTCAAAGCGCGATGACCAACGGGTAGGACACACATTTTTTAAGGTTACTGTTTTTGTTTGTGCGCCTTGCTGGAAACTTAGTAGTATGTCCCAACGTTTAATGCTTTTTGCAAAATAAATGTAAACTGTTTGAATGGTGTCATAAAAGCTTCTTATTTCAGAAATGTTGCTGACAGAGTCGTTCAAAACTAAATTTAAGTTGTGCGCTGTCCAATGGACGTATTCCGAATTTTGTTCATTTTCCTGAATTCGAGTTTTCACACCATTGTATATTCCACTCATATTAGCGGCGCCATCGAAACCTTGTCCACGACAGTTGGAGAGGGACAATCCTTTATCGTCTATAAGTTTAGTGATTGCTGCCTCAAGCCCTGCACCTGTTTGGTCCGTTACATTATGAAAACCAAGAAAGGATTCATTTACTGTCAGAACATTTTCTGTAACGGTAACATATCTAAAAATTTGGCTTAGCTGATCGACTTTCGCTATGTCTTGAGTCGCATCCATTATAATTGAATAGAAGGGTGTTCCCTTAATTTTTTCAATTATATCTAATTGGATTTTATCACCAATGACGCCAATAATTTCGTTTTGTATTTTAGGGCTCATATAGGCCTACTTAACCTTGCAGTTTGGATTATCTAACAGATTTTTTAAAACAGGGTCGTATTTGGCCAACAGATGTATAATGGAAAGGAAATTCCCGCTTTTTTTAACGTCAAACTCGCTAACCTTTTTGCGATGGCCCCTGAATGCCAAATTTGAGACTCCGAGAGTGACAGTGACATCAATTATGCGACGTGCTATTTCTCTCCATACATTAACGTTTTTTTCCAAGTCTTCATCAAACTTATCTTCTAAAGTTGCATTTCTTTTCCAAGTGTCATACACAATGCAAGCATTTAAATGAATATGTGAGGTTTCATGCTTCTTGATTTTTTGGGACAGACATTGCCAATCCTGAATTCCGTCACTCCACGCTGAATTATAATTACTATTTGCTCTGTCAGCAAACAGCCAACACGGTTCGCAATACGCCTTGTTTAATATTTTCGAGTAGCAAATCCATTTTCTAGGAATTTTTTGTCCGGTTTTTGTTACTATGGAGTAATAACCCGTGGAAAATGAACGCTTTTGCTTGGTACGGTACTGTCTTTAGGAAATGTTCCATTAGGTTTGCAGGGACCGTAATTTAAGATTGTGCGTTTCGTTGTTGAATCCAGTGTTTGCAAAGAAAAATTACCTCGATCAGATGGATAATTAATATCTGATGCGATATTTATGTCAGCATTTGAGCTTGAAGGCTCAGAATCAGAATTAATTACGCCTATGTCCGGACATTGCTGCCCACTACTGATTTGCTGAAGATTACCCTCCCCTCCAATGCCTTCCGCATCATCACAGTCAGCGTCAACGCTACGCTCGGCTTCACCCTCGCACACAAGACTATTATTGCCACTATTGTCAACATCACATACTATGGGTGATGGGGATGTACAGATAACCACATCTTTCGACGAAAAGAACGAACTAATTTTTTTGTTTTTTTTTGTCGTTTAGTTCACTTTGTCGTTTTAGTTTGCGTTTTTGAGAGCCACTTAAATAAGTTTTGGAAGATGACATTACAATTCTCTTTAAATTAAAAATATAAACACACACTTTTCCCGGCACAGAAAGTAGAAACACGGCTCGAACACACGTCACAGTTCACACCGTCACATTCACAAGTAAGCACGTCTACATTCTACAAATATCACTATGAAACTAAAAGTGGGTTCAGACTTGGGGGTGATCGTCACGTTGATCCGTTTCCTTCGAGTCTTTCAAACAGTGGTCAGTGATTGCTGACAGTAAATTATTGTAAGGGTGGGGGTGAATACTTTTGTGAAAGAAAAGATAGCATCTTCGAGCTACTCCAGAACGTGCTTATACAAAAGGAAGAGTAGCTTATATTTTGGTTGGTTGAACCTGGGTGTAAAATAATCGCAAATAACCGTAGACCTTCCAAAGAGTGTGTGTTATACTATATAATAAAATACAGTATGTTTGTGCTTTTAGTATACCTCCCTCAAGCAAGTGGTTATATTTTGTTAGGTGCATTTCAGGACAAGGGCTCTTCCAAGAAACAGAATGAAAGAGTAATAGAGGGAGATAGAGAAATAAGGTTTATGAAGGATTAGAGGATACTGAGTATTCAAAGCCATGAGGCCAAATTGAAAGCCATCATTTTGAGTTTTTGTAAGAATACTAAGAATTTTTTTTGCTTGGTCATTTTTGTCTAATATACAGTATTAGCAGTAACGGGTCTGGGGGGCCCCCCCAGACCCGAGGGCCCCCCTGCACCGCGGACCCTGTGGACCCGTTAGTTACGCCACTGATGCTGACCAGTAACCACCCTCTCAAGGTCTCTCCTCTCTACCCATGATCTCATACCCCTCACCACCCAAAACATGGTCCCCTCTTTTGGCAAATCTGACACATTTACATTTAGCCCTAGGCTGATCATGCCATTTCTATTAGTAATTAGCCTACCCAAAAGCCCAGGATCCCCATATTACCCATCTACAGGGTAGCTAATAAGGGATGCTGCGGACATTGTCTAGCATCCCTTAGTTATTAGTTACCGGTACCCTGTAATACCCGCATGTGTATATGATGATGTGCATATGAGTGAACACTGTAGAAGGATTACTTAGGCCTAAATAAAATAAATAAAAAATAGTGTAGATGACACAATCATCCCCGAACAGCCTCACCCCAACACCGATCCCCTTTGCAATATCGTTAACATAAATTGAGGGTACCTAATTGTGAAGGGTTACGGTAGGTAGGCTACTTAGTGAGACCAGAATTTTATGGTGATCTGGCAACTAAAAAAAAGCCTTTGTAATTTTGGGGGATTGACTGGTTTTCCTGTGTTAGAGATTCATTGGAATTTTGTGAGTGTGGTTTTGTTGTTAGGTTTGAGCTGGGGTCCAGGGGCAGAGCCCCGGTGGGGGGTGGGGGCAACGCTCCCCATTCAGTTGTGCATTGAATATTTCATTTTGGAATTAATAGTAGGGGTAGGCCTAGTTGAAAGCACTGGTTTAAGCTGGATTTGAGTTCGAAGATGGCGGTGTGTGGAAGTGATGGTGGATGTTTGTTACGTGTTTTTAGTGTCATTAAGTGTTGTTTTGTGTTTCAGTTTATGTGTGCTTGTGTTTTTTCAACAAAAAAAAGGGTTAAAAACATCACTGAGTAGCTAACCCTTCACTTTTACCAAATTGGAGGACTGGGTCCAGTACTGTACTGAAATTTAAGTACGGTTCCAATGTCCTTGAAGCGTTTAGGGGCTACATGTCGAGTAGGCCAACCCAACATTCGATGCAGCATCAACACTATATTACGGCGATTGCCCAAACCAAGCTAAAAAGCCACAGTTCATGTTCATTCAGTTCGGTTTCCTACAAGAAACTGTGTACATGTTTGTAATCAGTACGGTATTTCGGTTTGGTCGCACCATTTTGTCGGACCGAACCCAACTGGTAGGCCCTACCTGATGTGTTTACATGAGGTACTGAGACCACAAACCGTACTCAACTCCGTACTCAGTTCTCCATGTAAACAAGGCTATTAACTAAGCCTATGCCCTACTCTTTACACTATGTTTGCTACCCTAGCCCTAGTCCCAAAGCCGTAGGCCCTAGGTTAGGGTACGTCTGTAATCGTTTTTCGACTGCTACCCTAGTAAAAACTTGCCTGCTCTATGCTAGCAACTTGCCTGCTCTGTGCTAGCAACTTGCCTGCTCTATGCTAGCCTGCTTACACCTTGCCTACTCAATGATTTTGTCAACAACTACTCAAAGCCTGCTTATCATGGCTTCCAACTGCCTACTTAACGGACATACATTTTTAAGTCGCTCTCAAAACCCACCCACGAGAAGGCGGTAGCTTGAGTCTTTTTTTAAATTAGTAAACAAACAAACTTTCTTGTGTTTGTTAGTCCATGTGCGTTGTATCTCTCGTTTTTGGCTTGTCATAGGGCCTAGGCCTAGCATAACCTCCTGCTCCTTGGCCAAGGACAAGAAGTTAAAAATAAATTTAAAGTCATCAAACTATATCACAAAACATTCAAAATGCTAGATTTTGGCTGCAGTGTTGCCACATTGGGCGATTTGTCGCCGTTTGGGCGACCAAGCAAAGTTTTTAGCGACCAAAATATTTCGGAAGTCGCCTGTCGCCGAAATGGGCTACTTCACGAAAATCCAAACTTTCCAAAAATTTCTCAATCTACAGCTTGCTTTAAACACAAATAATCAGAAATTATTCCATTGATAAATAGTATTTTGTAATTTAAATATTAGGTAAGTCATACAGAATACTCATTAACCGACTACATTTTGCCCGGCCCGTGGCGTTTTGTTTGGTTAAATGTCACATCAGGATACAAGACAATAGGGGTGGAATGTCGAGGAGGCAGGAAGGCCAAGCAGATAGATCTTTTATACAGAAGCTCAGTTGTTTTTTGACCGCACGTGCGCGTACGTGAAGTTGTGTCGAACTGTTGGTGGTGTTGTTTATCATTTTAGTGGCTCCGATTTTACAAGATTATCGTTTCAGCACGTGGGTACAGAATATATTTTATTTTTGATTATAGAGTTTTTAATCTTTAATTTAATCTATTGTGCCTAGTAAATATACCCATAAATATACTCCCTTAAATTCTCCAATATTTCTGTAGAGTCAAAAATACACCTTTTAAAAAACATGAAAAAAAAAAAACGCCCTGCGGGGCAATTCTGGGGCGTTCCCCCCCATTTGGGCCGCCGCGCCAGATTGGGCGACATTTGGGCGACTTCAAAAGTTGCCGCGGCGACATCAGCGCTCATATATCTGGCAACCCTGTTTGGCTGGGGTCTGAGGTCTAGCTCAGGCTAGGCCTAGGCCTAGGCCCTTGGCCTAAAACATGCATTTAGTTGTTTGAATTCCTGACACTGCTAATTTTCTACGTGGTAAGAAAATAATTCATTAAATATAAGATCCTAGGAACAATTTAAATTAATTAATTACAATCCTGCTTGCATTTCACTTCTTCGCATTCGGCCATCTTAAAGTAGGCGAAGTAGGCTCAAAGCATACACTTTCGGCGACTACGCTCGGGTGCTAGCCAAGTAGACGACCGATGTCTACTTGTGACATTTCGACGCCAACTTCATCACGTGACTTCCGGCTAACGAGTCGACTTAGCCAAGCAGACTCGCTCAAAAAGTCGATTACAGACGCACCCTTAGTACCCTAGAAATCCAGGGTAGGCTAGGCCTATAGGTCTAGTAGGTCCATGACTTCACTCATTTATTACAGTGGGGCAGGTAGGGCTACTACCTAGGAAGTTTGTTGAGAAGTTTGTTGTTCCTGAAACAGCTCAACAAATTCTTGGGAAAATACAACCCTCTCTCAGAATGCCACACGGTTTTAGGGAGGGGCACTCTATTAAATCAGCTGTCTTTCAACTAACACACGCTGTTCAACTAGCTCTGGAAGAGAGGGAGGCAGTAGGCTCAATCATGTGCGACCTCTCCAAAGCCTTCGACACTATTGACCACAGCCTATTAATTAGTAAACTCGAACATATAGGGTTGCGAGGGTTGAGCCTTTCCTGGATCAAATCTTACTTATTGAATAGGAAGCAGAGGGTTTCAATAGGCAAAGGCGTCTCGGCAGTTCTCTCGCCTTGGAGAGTAGTCAGACATGGGGTACCTCAGGGGTCGATCCTTGGACCGGTGTTTTTTATTATTTATGTTAACGATCTACCAGGTAACGTCCCTTATGGGCTGGTGATTCTCTTTGCGGACGACACGAGTGTGATAATTAGAGCTCTAAGTAGTAGGCCTATAGGCCTGGAAGCTAAATTCCTAGAAATTCTCCAAGCACTAATTGAGTAGTTTGAGGCCAATAAACTAAAACTTAATTGTGCCAAAACTCAGATTCTATCTTTTCAAACAAAGGGAGATCTTCTGCAGGAGCCTTTTAATTATGAGGGAGAAAGTCTCACACCAGTGGAGCATGCAGCATTCCTTGGACTGGTGTTGGACTACAAGCTAAAATGGGCTGAACATGTGAATAAGATGTGTGGCAGGTTGAGCACTTCTTGCTTTGTTCTGAGTAATGTGATAAAGCGTTGTAACCCACATGTGGCCAAAATGGTATATTTTGCATTCTGCCAATCAATAATTCAATACGGTATTATGTTTTGGGGTAATGCAACTAGTGTAACATCAGTCTTTCGACTGCAGAAGAGAGCTGTAAGAATTATTGCCCACCTGCATTATAGAGCATCATGTAGAAACGTGTTCAGGTCACAGGGAATACTGACAGTAGCTTGCCTCTATATCCTCGAAATTGCAAACTTTGTGAGTGACAATCCCCAATACTTCCCAAGAAATGAAAGCTTTCATGATCACAATACAAGGCAAAAGAAGGACCTGCACCTGCATAAGTGTAGACTTAAAATAAGTATGAATGATCCTATTCAAGCAGGTAAAAAAGTATATAACCATCTGCCTGAGGGCATCAAAGCCAACATTGAGAGAAGCTCCTTTAAATGGGAGGTTAAGGCATGGTTGCTGGATAAAGAATTCTACTCATTGTCAGAATTCTACAGCTGGGGGGACTGAACATTGGCCTCAGTCTCTGGCTGGTATCAACCTTTTAATCTGTAATAGTGATCTTGGGTAATACTACCGTATAAGGTACCCCGGTTCAAACCGACGTGCGCGCGCATCACTACTGCAGCCAACTTACACAATGCGATAGTAACTACATTGAAAACAACACGTCGCGCGCCGGCTGTAATCGATCAAAATATGGATTGCTCCGGTTGTGAGTTCACCATCGCGGAATTTAATCAAATTGTGACCGATGACGAGAAATTATTGCTCTTTTGTCAATCACACGCCGTTATTTACTTTAAAGTTTAAACACCTTTTGCGTTGAAACTCCTTTAGGCCTATATTTAAAATAGCGACGTTAAAGGTGTTGTAGGTGCAGTATTTTAACATTTATTTAGCGTTGAAACTCCTTTATATTTAAAATAGCGACGTTAAAGGTGTTGTAGGTGCAGTATTTTTCAGTGTTTTTCATCGGGAAAAAGTTGGTTGGGGATACTTGTTGTTACGCGGTTGGCAGTATTCGTTGAAAAATTTGCGCGCGAAGCGGGGTACCCCATACGGTAGTTTTACCGTGATCTTGTATAGGCCTATTTGTAGGCTACTATTGTAAATATTCCCCTCTGTATTATTTTATCCTTCTATAATCTGTTGTAGTAATGTACAGTAGACATTTATTGAATATGCCTCTCTGTATTATTTTAACCTTTTTTAATCTGTAGTAGCCCCCCCTAATGTTCAGTAGTCATTTATTGACATTGTACTTTTTAAATTTAAATTTTTTATATGTAATACTAATAGGTGTCGGCTTCTAAGCCCCTGTCTCCTAAGCCCCTGGACCTTTTTTTGGCTTTTAAGCCCCTGTGACCGACGGTTGTGCTACACGTTGCGAAGCGGGGCTAAGAAGACAAACCGGTCCGGGCTTTAGAAGACTAAAAGTCTTCTTAGGCCCTGTCTCCTAACGCCCGCACGATGTTTTTGTTCGGTCGCACACGTTGCAAAGGGGGCTGTACTTTGCTCGAGGTGAAACCATAAATTCCCAAATGTTGGTGGTGGGTGGGGGTGCGGGGATAAAAATAAATCATTAGCAATATTCGATTGATTAGATATTGCTTAACGTCTCATTCGCTCGAAAATGTTGCAATTTTATCATGTCGGCATTGAAAAAGCACTGTTTCAATATGCATTGATTTTATTGTGACAATTTTATTCATAGTTGAAGTTGATAAAGAATTGGTTTTGGGAGAACTTACACCATAGTTTTCATTACTTAACAGTAACTGTGTAGCTGCGTGGGTAGACCCCAAATACACATAAATGTATAATATCTTTTATTTTGCATACTTAATATAAATAACTGCAAAATTATACCGATATGGGAACCTGCTCATCTTAAACATTAATTTTGTGTCGTTTTCAATTATTGCTGGCACTCAATGTCGTCTAAGATGTAATAATACTATTAATTTTCAATTCAGAAATTAAAAAAGTCCGCCCCAACCGGATTCAAACCCACGGGTCTCCCACACTCCAGGTGAGCGTCGTAACTACTAGACCATCAGGACGGGAAATGTTAATCTATGAATATTTAGTTGCATTATACATCTGAAGGGCATGGTAAGATGCTCTCCTGGACTGTGGGTGACCTTGTGGTTTGAATCCTGGTTGGGGCGACTTTTTTTTTTTTCTGAATTGTAGTAAACTAGTATGTTTCGCAAACGCTTTTTCAGGCGCGTTGTTGGATGAGCGTAAGTTTTTTAAGCGAAAAAAGCGTTATAATTACGTTTTTCATAAAAATTTATTTTTCGATTACGCTCAAATTTCACACCTATGTTTTAAATTTCATAAATTAAGGTTCTGTATAAAAATCATTACAATCTGATAAAGCATGTAGACGTTATAATTCGAATAAATGTAAAATAAAGAAATAAAAAACGTAAAATTGCGATTTTCTTTTGAAAAGTTATTTTTGGATTGCGCTCAAATTCACACGAATATATTTATTCATAAAATTAAGGTACTATGAAAAAATCACAACAATCGGATAAAGCATTTGGGTGTTATAATTCAAAGATTGTTTTAAAAAATCGTAAAATAAAGTTTTTCATGAAAAATTATTTTCGGTTGCGCTCAAATTTCACACAAATATAAAAATTTATAAAATTAAGGTTCTTTGTGAAAAAAACATTACAATCGGAAAAGGGGGTTAGGTAGTGTAGTAGGTGTTTAGTTCGAAAATATTTTTAAAAAAAAATCGAAAAAAAATCTTTAAAATTGCGTTTTTTATGAGAAATAATTTTTCGATTGCGCTCAAAAACGTTGGCAGTTCTAAGTTCAGAGTTTTCGAAGGCCTCCAGAAAAATTTCATTGCAATTAGTGTTTTGGGTTTAGCCGGAATTTTGTTAACAAACACACACAAAATAGAAGAAAAAGGGGAAAAAAACGGATTTTTTTCTCCAGTGTAGTGAAATGAAATCTTCGCTTCGCTCGCTACGCTCATCCAATAACGAGGAAAAAACGCTTAAGTCCCGCCGCGTTGTTGGATGAGCGTAAGGGGTGCAATTGAGCTGCCATGTGTTTCGGGATTTTCTGTTGTTCTGTGAAAAAATCATGACTAAGTTGAAATTTTTAAAATTAATTTAAATTTAAAAAAACTTAAATTTAATTTTTTTTAAATTAATTTTAAATTTGGGAAAAAAAGAAAAAAATCGTAAATTGCGATTTACATAAGAAATATTATTCGATTGCGCTCAAATTTCACACGAATTTTATTAATTCAAAAAAATTAAAGGTTCTGAAAAAAAAATCATTACAATTGGAATAAAGCATGTAGGTGTAATAAGTCAAAGAATTGTTTGAAAAAAAGAAAAAACCCGTAAAATTTCGATTTTCATAAGAAATAATTTTCGATTGCGATCAAATTTCACAAGATTATTTTAATTCGTAAAATTATGGTTCTGTGACAAAATCAAAAATCGGAATAAAGCATGTAGGTGTTATAAGTCAAAGAAATGGGAAAAAGATCGTAAAATTGCGATTTTATGAGAAATAATTTTTCGATTGCGCTCAAAAACGTGGCAGTTCTAAGTTCAGAGATTTCAAAGGCCTCCAAAAAAATTTCATTGTTATTGGAGTATCGGTTTAGCGGAATCGTGTTAACAAAACAGCCAAAAATACAAAAAGAAAAAAAAAGAAGAAAAAAAACTTTCCCGGATTTTTTTCTCCAGTGGTGGTGAAATGGAATCTTCGCTTCACTCGCTACGCTCATTAATAATAATTACACCTACGGGAGTGTTTTCTGACTAACCAAATCGGGGAAAACACCCACCCGCCGCGTTGTGGATGAGCGTAATTGGTGCATTGAGCTGCCATTTGTGTTACGCGGATTTTCTGTTGTTCTGTGAAAAACCATTATTTAGTCGAAGATTTTTTTAAATTAAATTAATAAAATTAAAAAATTAACTTAATTTTTTAAGTAAATCGTAATTTTTAAAAAGAAAAAAATCTTTAAAAATTGCAATTTTCATAATAAATAATTATTCGATTGCGCTCAAATTTAACACGAGTTTAATAATTCATAAAATTAAGGTTCTGTGAAAAAATCATTACAATAGCATAAAGCATGTAGGTGTTATAAGTCAAAGAATTGTTTTAAAAAGAAAAAAACACGTAAAATTTTTATTTTCCCATGAAAAATAATTTTTTGATTACGCTCTAATTTCACACGAATATCTTTATTCATAAAATTAAGGTTCTGTGAGAAAATCATTACAATCGGATAAAGCATGTAGGTGTTATAAGTCGAAGAAATTGTTAAAAAAAATCTGAAAAAAATCTTAAAATGGTGATTTTCATGAGAAATAATTATTGAATTCGCTCAAAATCGTGGCAGTTCTACTTTTCAGAGATTTCAAAGGCCTTCAGAAAATTTTTTGTAATTGGAGTATCAATTTAGCCGGAATCGTGTTAAAACAAAAACACAAAAAATACAAACAGAAAAAAATTAAAAAAGAAAAACATTCCGGATTTTTTCTCCAGTGTAGAAAAATTGAATCTTCGCTTCGCTCACTACGGTCATCAAATGGGTTGATATTATTTTGGAGTAGACATCCACTTGTTGGCCAGTGGTGGGTGCGGGTTTTACAGGGGTGCATCTCTGAATTTTTCAATAGTTTTTTTTTTTCAATGCCAAATTAATCGTTGAACGAAATCTGAAAATATAATTTCATCCACACTTTCATTTTATTTGTTTGTTCCGGAAATAATTTTTTGATTTTTCCAAAAAAAGAAGTAAAAATGACCCCAAATTTGCCCGTTTTGGTTAAAAACTAATACATCTAGGGGTGGGGGGTATCTGACAGTCGTTGGTCTTCTAAGAGTTCACGAACGAACGAAGAATAAAACGATTTTTCATTTGGCCCTGCTACAAGTGTAGATCAAGTCCATACTTTATACTTTTCGACTGTAACAATTTTGTGTGACAACCATCAAAACAGATTGGGAACGTGCCTTTTCATTTTAATTGGTTTTGCTTCTTTTTTCTACTTCGTTTTTTGATGTGATGCTAATTTTAGAGAGCGCATCATATCGGCGCATAGCGTCTGCATATCGGAGTCGTTAAATTGAACATCGAGTGAACATAGATTCGTTAATGATGCAAAATGAAAACGCAAGTGTCAAACATAGATTTTTGGAAATAAATTTTAGTAACAATATAGTTTTTTTTTCTCTATACACGAGTATCAATAAACTCATATTTGGCCCCTGAACTCAGTTTGACCAGGGGGCCCCCCCCCCCCCCCAAGTCTTGCGGGGGCGGCTTTGGTTACCGGTACGCCACTGTTTAAACCTTAATAACGGTTTAATTAATAGTTTTAATACATAATTTATTAATAATGGATAGGCCTAAATGGGCATCCTGCCCATAGAAGATTTTTCAAGATTTATCCCCAAATCAGGCAGAAAATGCTAGCACATTTTGGTGTATATGGCCTTTTTGACAGATTCAAAACACTTTTTTTTTATAATTTTCTAGAATCGAGATAATAATATTGAAAAAGTGTACGATAGGTGCCTTTCTATTTCATTCTATCTAATTTTGTGAAGCCTCATATTCATACATAAAAATTGACTATGACAAAAATAATATATCAATGAATTACATTAAAAATAAATTAAATTCCAAACGCTTCGGAAAACTATTTGTTTTTATTTTCATGCATAGGTATTTTAATTAAATTTAATTGATTTTGGTTAAATACGCACCCCTTAAAATGGAAACCTAGTTTTCGGTAACGCAGGGAATAAAATTCTTTTTTTATGTAATTCAGTGTGATATTTTCTTTAAGCTAGTTAAGGCTATTGTATCGTCCTCTAACTAAACAAATTTTAAAATTAAAGGAAGATGAGGGCAATCTTATCTAATGAGTGAGGGTCTTGAAGATAACAAAAACATATATTTTGTATTTTTTGGGGCGGGACGATACGTACCTGTTAGCCATAATATGCGAATTTTGGGACAAAAGGGGGAACACTGGGCTCGGCTAGGTGTTAATTTTAAAACGACGATTTTTTTGAATATTGTTACTTCACATCATTGCCTTCCACCTCCTTAAAAGGGAAAAAAACAATTTTTGAAATACGTTCGATATACGATTTTTTTGGTCAGGGTACAAAAAAGAGTTTTGTACCTGCGGACGAAAAAAATAGAACATTGAACGATATTTCACAAAATTGTTTTTTCCCTTTTAAGGAGGTGGAAGGCAAGATTTTTAGAAACAATATAAAAAATCGTCGCTCTAAATTAAGTATAACACCTTGCTCAGTGTTCCAACTTTTTGTCCAAAAATTTGCATATAATGACTGACAGAGAACGTAACATCCTGCTCAAAATATTACAAAATATATTTTCCTTTAAGTTTAAGACCTCACTCACAAGATAAGATTGCAGTCATATTTCCTTGATTTTTAAATATAGTTTAGAGGACGATGCAAAAAACCTTAAATAATAATATAATGGCATAATTATTTTTCGGGTTTATCAGTGCACTTTTATTATTTCAACCAACGTTTCCCGTTTAAATTTTAAAGAGAAATTTAAAATAATCAAAGAAAAAATCAAGCAAAATCAACAAATTATATCAAAAAAAGTACTGCCACTGGCAACAAGTTTAGGTATACATTCTCACACATTAGTCAAAAGAGGTATAATTTAACTAAAATGTAGTCGAGGTATCCTTTAAATTTCATCAACATGAATCAATATGTCTACAACAATCTATATTAAACGAGGGAGTGAAGCGACTGAGTGTCTCCATTCAACTCAAACCCGTCGCTCATTCTGTGAGTCTGTGCGTGCGTGTGTGTACGTCGAAAATCAGCCGAATCGCTGAACAGATTTAGCTGAAATTTTAGACAGGCATCCGGTACAAGTTTAACTGAGAACTGTTAACAAAATCAGCTAGGTTCGTTGCGATGTAACTACAAGAAGTAACAAATTGGAAAATAGGCTGCTAATGTGTAGGACCTATTTTAAAAACAATTGTTGTTTTGAAAAAAATATTTTTGGTTTGTAATTGCCCGGCCGTGAAAATGCAGGGCCCAAGGTGTATCGAATCTGCACGATCAAGTTACCCCCACATTCCGCTCGGATATTGAGGGAAACCTTACGGCTATGTTTTCTATATTATTGTCACAGATGAGACTATACACTGCGTTATATGCATTTCAAAACATGTTTAATAATTTTTAAAATACAATCCAGAAATAACAAAATCTTTTCCCGACCAGGGGATTGGACCCAGGTATCCCCGTCCCACACATTTCGGGTAAAAGGGCGTCTTAGCCAAAACTAGACTAGAAAAACGCCAAGTCGTTGTTAGACGAGTTGGTCTTGTGTGGCTCGTTTGGGCTTGTTGTTAGGCGTATCTGCTTCCAATGCAGAAGGTCCAGGGTTCGATTCCCGTCAAAGGGCAGAAATTTTTTTACTTCTGATTTGGACTTAAGTCCATCAGTTTCTGTCTTAGGAGTTTGTAAACGGTGACTTTGGTTTGGAGCCGTCCTAGCAACAAGGCACATAATAAATTCAAAGTTGTTCTGAATCCGCCTTGTGGATTCTGGCGTGGATCGCGGGTGTTGCACTGTCCATACCACTGATTGCTATATTTCCTATTACAAAAATCGATCTTTGGTTTGGGTTTTCGCTCACTCGTCGATTTCGTCGGGGGCTACAGGGTTGGCTTGGTTGCTTTGATTTACTGTCCCCCACTGGGAAAATCAGTTATAAAACTGAGTGGGTAGACTCTAAATACAATTTATTTATTTTATTTTTATGCATATGTTTAGTACCCGGGAACATTTGCATTCAAGTTTGATAGGCCCTAACTATATTGATGTAAATAATACGCTTTTTAAGTATAGTTGGTATAAGGGCGGGGTCAACTGTAAGACCATATATGATGATAGGCTATGTTTATATTGAAAGAAAAGGTGAAATTGAAAGTAGACCTACGAAAGACCACGACAAGTTTGTAGTATAGATACCTATCTAAATATTACAATATCGTATTTATATTTAAAAATATATTTTGACATTTATTTATTCCTCATAAATAAGCTTTAGGCTCAATTTGATATTAGGTAGTCTGGGTTTCTAAATTAATTAATTTTTTAATTTTTATTAATAATAAAGTCAGAGAAGCTCACCTTGGAGCCATCGAATTTGAACTTCTGTACCCGAAATAGTAAAAAGTGCCAATTTTAAAGTTATAGTTTCACTTTTCGCACTTAATTTGCCCGTAGGCCTAGGCCCTTACTCCACTTTTTTTTATCTTTATCTACGCCTTATAATATTCTTAATACTACTCAAATTTTATACTTTCAAATCCCGAAATATACACGAAATAATATGTATCGCGGATCACTTCTCTGTGTCTTATATTTTAATTTCACGCTGTCGTTTCGATCAACTGTGTTTAATCATATTCGATTGCCTCAAGCGAAAAAAGACAGAAGTGTAAATGATCAGAAAAAATACAATTTCGTTTCTACTAATAAAATTAATACAACTAAGGAACCCCGAAAATACTAATTTACTATGCTTAATCTTGCTGTTCTACAGGACCACTAGTATTATAAACTAGACGCATATTATTCGATGCAATTCAGTGTTAACGTTCTTCCACTGTGGCTTAACTTAAGACAAAATTTACATATTCGCATATATATTTTTTACTACCAAGGGGAGACGTCTCATGAACAATCGTTTTTACTTCTTCCAAAATTCGTATTTAAAAAATAAATAATGGGAACTTTTAGTAATTTTTGTTAATTTACCCTGTTTTTACAAGTTTCCATTTACACAAAAAAAAATAGTGCACGTTTTGTCCTTTTTAGGCTATTTTACGCTGTAAGCGACGAATGCACGTGTGGATCAAATTACATAGTCGAAAACATTTTGCTTCCGGTCCTGTGGGTACTAACTTTTAAACTAGGAAGCTTCGCAAAAGCTTTTTTTTGTCGCGTTGATGGATTTAGCTTTTTAATTTTAAAACATTTAATTTAAAAATAACTAGGAAGCATCGCAAACGCTTTTTTAGTCGCGTTGATGGAGGGGCTTTTAATTATAAAATGTTAATATTAATTTAAAATAAAAAAAATATTAAAAAGGCCCATACAAAGCAATCATTTGGTCTGGGTTTGGGTCTTTGATTTTTTTGTAACAAGGCTGTGAGTAAGGTAAAAATATCATGTGAAGTTTTCATTTCAAGGCTGTGAGAAAGATCTAAAATCTATATTTTCGTGCTATTTTGGGGGGATTCGACCAAACGGGTGGGGCTACAACGTTCATATTCACATGGACATTAAGGTAAGGGTGATGTATTGACTTTTGAAAGAAAAAGTTGAAAAAGTTAGCCAGAATCTATAGAAATAAAGGTTTAATATTTTAACACCTCAAAAAAATCAAATTAAAACCTTATTTCTATAGATTCTGGCTGACTTTTTCAAATTTTTCTTTCAAACGTCAATACATCACTGTTACCTTAATGTGCATGTGAAATATGAACGTTTTTGCCCCACTGTTTGGTCAGAATCGGTCCAAATGTCACGAAAATAAACGCACTAAAAATCGAAAAAAAAAAACGTTAAAAGTACGATATTCATGAGAAATATTTCTTCGATGTACCCAAAAACGTTGGCAAGTCTAAGTCATGAGGAAAACGAAGGTCGTGTCAAATTTCATTAAGATCGCATATGCCGTTTGCCCGGTAGAGAAACGAAAAAAAACAGACGGAAAAAAAAAAAAAAAAAAAAAAAAAACACCCGAGCTAAATTTTTGGGGGGTCGGTGAAATTGAAGTCTTCGCTTCGTCATCCAATAAAAACATATTAAACAGGCCCATACAAAGCAATCATTTGGTCTGTTGGATCTTTGATTGTTGTAACAAGGCTGTGGGTAAGGGATAAAATCTCATGTGAAGTTTTCATTTCAAGGCTGTGAGAAAAGATCTAAAACTATATTTTCGTTTCATTTGGGGGATTTGACCAAAAGGGTTGGGCTACAACGTTTATATTTCACATGGACATTAATGTAAGGGTGATGTATTGACTTTTGAGAGAAAAAGTTGGAAAAGTTAGGCAGAATCAATAGAAATAATGGTTTTAATATTTAACACCTCAAAAAACTCAAATTAAAACCTTTATTTCTATAGATTCTGGCTAACTTTTCAACTTTAGCTTTCAAACGTCAATACATCACCATTACCTTTAAAGTGCATGTGAAATAGAACGTTGTATCCCCACCCGTTTGGTCAGAATCGGCCCAAATGTCACGAAATATCGCACTAAAAACCCGGGAAAAAAAATCGTAAAAGTACGATATTCATGAGAAATATTTCTTCGATTGTACCCAAAAACGTAGCAAGTCTAAGTTCAGAGATTTCGAAGGTGCCCTCAAATTTTCATCAAGATCGCATATGCCGTATTCCCGGTAGAGAGCGAACAATTACAGACGGAAAAAAAACAAAAAACAAAGCAAAAACGCACGAGCTTAAAATTTTTTTGGGGGGTCGGTGAAAATTTAAGTCTTCGCTTCGCTCATCCAAAAAACGATAATAATAAACACTTAAAAATTCGTTATCATTTCTTATTTTGTAATGGCTCATAGGATCGAACAAGGTTTTCGTGCGGGCGTTAGGAGACAGGGCCTAAAAAGACTTTTAGTCTTCTAAAGCCCGGACCGGTTTGTCTTCTTAGCCCGCTTCGCAACGTGTAGCACAACCCCGGTCACAGGGCTTAGAAGCCAAAAAAGGGTCCAGGGGCTTAGGGGGACAGGGGGTTAGAATACCGCCCCATACTAATAGGCCTAGATAGTAGGGGAGAGGGGGGCTAGTGTGTACAGGGGGTTAGTGTGGACACTTTAAATATCCCGCCAATGAAGGAAGTATAAATTCTGAAAAAAATCTCAGTTGTTGGCTACACTGTTACCTTCATTCACATGTAATTTGGTGTTGCTGAGTTCAACAGGTTTCAAGATATCTGCATGGCTTCTGTTTGCTCCATTGCTGGTAAAGTTTTGTGGACATGGGACATTTGTGAATTTAGATACTTAACCTTATAGGCCTAATTCAAATCAATGTTATGTTGCATAATGTGCCTTATTATATGGCCTACAGTTCAGACTACCTATAAAGGTTTTTGAAAATTATCTAGTTCTATTAAATTATGACAATGTTAGCAAAAATTGGCTGCATGGGGCTACTGTGGACAGCATTGAAGGGGGTTAGTGTGGACATGTCCACACTAACCAAATTGCAGTAGCAGCTTCAAAGAAAGGGCAGGGAGAAAATAAATGTGGGGGAAAGAAAATAATGAAAAAGAAAAACACCTTGGAGGTTGCAAAAACAACTGTTTCGTGAAGAAATGTCTGATTCTGATTCCGATGCTGGAATCGTATTGGGGTCATCTGACGAATAGTCTAGTGTTGTTTGCCCAAAAAAAAAGGCAAATATGTGGCTATTTGTGATACAAGCAAGCCGTTTTGCACAAGTGTTACACTTACAAATTGAAACATTTTGTCCCGCAGCTCATGATGATTTGAGCATGTGGGGGGCGCGTGGGGGGTTTTTTAAAAAAAGGGGGGGGGAAATTTTTTTAAACAATTGGAAGTCGATATGTAAAATAAGGGTTCTTTTTCACATTTTTTTGAGGCGAAAAATTTAAAATGCGGGAAATTTAAAAACTTTGTAAGAGCAACCTTTAGGCCCCAAGGGCCATATTGGAAAGGGCCCCCCCCAATACACAATAGTTACTAAAGCACGTTACTTGGCCTTCTTTGGATCAATTCTGACTAAATCGTACTCGCTGAAACCCTGTGACTCAAATTTTCGCGATAGGGCAATAAAATTCCAGAAATGCCCCTTTTTGAATATAACAGGTGTCCGAGATGGGGGTCAAAGGGGTTTTAAAGGGGTTAGGCTTTTTGTGACACAAGCAAGCCTTTTTTAAAAAATTTTACATTAAAATTGAAACTTTTTGACCCGCAGCTCATAATAATTTGAGAAGGGGGGGCGCGTGGGGGTATTTTAAAAAAAAGGGGGGGGGGGGGGGGGGGGAATTTTTTTAAAAAAAAATTTTGGAAGTCGATATGTACAAGAGGGGGGTCATTTCAATATTTTGAGGGAAAAATTTAATGCAGAAAATTTTTAAACTTTGTAAAAGGGCCCTTTTAGGCCCAAGGGCGCCATATTGGAAAAAGGGCCCCCCACAACACAATATTTCAAAGCCGTTACTTGGCCTTCATTGGTATCAATTCTGACTAAACGTATCATGAACACCCCTGGCTCTAGATTCGCATAGGGAAACCCAACTTCGGGAAATGCCGCCATTTTTGAATTTGCAGGTGCCCGAGACGGGTCAAGGGTCTAAGGGTAAAAAAAAACATCAATGTCATCAAGTTGGTTTAAGGGAACTTACTCGATCTTATGTAGCTTTTCTATTTGGCGCTTGTCTCATTTCGCCCAAAGCGGAAAAAGTCCCAAAGTATATGGAAAGGTGGTTTGTGCTGCTTATTGTCCTCACAGTATCCCCTTTGGGGCCTAGTCGGAAATTGACATATCATTTTGGAATGTAAGCGCCGGGAGAGTTGCCCTACATTGTTTTAAGGTTGAACCATAGGAACCATTTAAAAATGGCAAAGAAGGCAATGGGAGCTTTTCTCTTGATCTTAGTACAAGTGCCTTAAAGGACGTGGGGCATTTGGATTGTCTTTTTTTATTTTACCAACAAAATCGATGAAAATGCGCCCTCTTCCGGTCAGCCCTCTCTACCCAGGGGTTAAGTTTTTCAGCATTTTTGGGGATGAGAAAAGCCCCCTTACCAGATTTTTACACTTTAGTTCGGGGAAAGGGGAAAAATTTTAAGCCTCAGTTTGTAGCTTTTCCTCTATGAGAAACCCTCGTCAAAAAACCCGGCAGCTGCGACAGTTTGGGCCCCTGTACATAGCACGGGAAGCGGCCTTTCTAAAACGCACTGCTTTCCATAGCGTTATTTTTCCGTTCATCACTAAGTAGACCCGGAATGCCAGCCCTTGAGATGATTGATCTTGATCACCTTCAGAATTAGCACTTTTCTGTCGGCATCGTTTGAAAAATTCCCATAAACATCTAGGATGATATTTAGCTTTTTGGGGCTACCAAAATCTCCATCAAGAATTAGCGGGCTTGAAGTTGCGTGCCCCCCAAAATTGTGCACAGTTTTTTTACTTGCTCATAAATTTTTTTCAGTTTCACATCGACGATTTGGTTCCCCCCCCGTTTAGCCGGCGCAGTAATATAAAGCAATGTTTTTCCTTAAGTTTACGACGGGTAGTGGAACGCATATTTAAACAGATTTCCTGGTTTTTTCTTTAGATTGGAAGGTTTTACTGTGTAGTATAATCTCTAGAGTCTTTTGCTTTAGACAAAGTTATACTTTAAAACTTTAAACCCCCTTTTGGGGCAAAGTAGGGCCCTAGCGCTGTTTTAGCCACAGGCTACTTTCTCTTAGGTTGGCTTCTTACCATGGCCCTCACCAAAACGCTGACATTTAACCACAAGGGAGTGGGAAAAACATAGGCCCGGAGCGGGGAAAAGGCGGACGCTAGTGTAAAATAAACCCCTTTTCGCATTGCGTGATTAGGATTTTTGTAACAATTTCTACCACCCCTTTTTTGGCAAAGCATCATTTTCTCCAAACAACGGTGGAGGAAAAGAGGCAAGAGCTGCAGGGGACACTACGAAACTCTTTGTTTTTTTCGACATTTTTTGCAGGGAGATATATCTGTAGAAAAATAAAATTTCACTTAGCCATGCCAACACCTTATTGAGGCAAAAAACCAATAAAATTTTAAATTTTAATCTTAAACCCAAAATCAATATTTTTACAATGATGTTGCACCACAGAAGGAAAAAAACACCACCCCATACCATGAAAAAATTTGCAATGCACTTTAAATGTTTCTGGTGTGTTCGGGGTACATTTAGGGGGAAATTAATAACCAACCCGGGGCCAATTTACCCCACAAAAGAAGTCTCAACGACTTGGGGCTATAAAATATGGCGCCGTTTGGGCCTAAATGGGAAGCCTTCGAATTTTAAAAAGGTCCTCAAAAAAATTTTGACCTCAAATATCTGAAAAAGACCCTTTTAACCAAATTTTCCCCCAAGCATGCATAAGTTTAAATTTTTCAATTTCCCAAATTTTACCAAAATCTGGATACCCGTAATATTTAAATGGCGGGTTTCCCCGGGGAAGTCGATTGCCTATCGCGAATTTGAGTCACGGGTGTTCAGCGAGTACGATTTAGTCAGAACTGAACCAAAGAAGGCCAAGTAACGGCTTCAGAAATATTGTGTATGGGGGGCCGTTTTCCCAATATGGGGCCCCTTTGGGGCCTTTAAAAGGGTTTCTCTTTCAAAGTTTAAATTATCAGCATTAAATTTTTTGACCCAAAATATTGGGAAAAAGACACCCTTTTTGTAATATGGCTTTTCCAAATGTTTAAAATAATTTCCCCCCCCCCCCCTTTTTTTTTTTTTTAAAAATACCCCCCCCCCCCCCCCCCCACATGCTAAAACATTTTGAGTTGCGGGTCAAAAGTTTCAATTTTTAAAAAGAAAAATTGTGCAAAAAGGTTGCTTGTATCACAAATAAAAACCTAGAACCCCTTTACCCTTTGACCACATCTCGGACACCTGTAAAATTCAAAATGGCAGCATTCCGGGAAAGTTGATTGCCCCATCGCGAATAAAAAGTCAAAGGCGTGTTTTGCGAGACGATTTAGTCAGAATTGTACCCAAAAAGGCCAAGTAACGGCTTTTGAAAATTTTGTATGTGGGGGCGTTTTCCAATATGGCGCCCTTGGGCCCAATGGTTGATTTACAAAGTTTAAATTATCTGCATTTAAATTGTCGACCCCCAAAATTGTGAAAAAGACACCCTTTTTTTACATATCGACTTCCAAATGTTTAAAATAATTCCCCCCCCTTTTTTTAAAATACCCCCCCCCGGCCCCCACATCCCCAAAAATTATGAGCGCGGGTCAAAATGTTTAATTTTAAGTGTAAAATTTGTGCAAAAAACGGCTTGCTTGATCAAAAAATACCCTTTAATTTTTTGAACAACCCCCCACTAGAAGAAATCCAGGTGTGAAGAGGCCCCTGAACCAAAACTTTTGGACGACGATCACTTCAAGTGAATGATTTTTTTGGTTTAAATTTTTAAAAAAAAAGTCCTGAAGTCTTTTTATGAGTGCGTCAAATGTTGTAGGCCGGGGGAAAGACTTTGATGTTAAATTTTTTTAAGAGGGAAAAGATTTAAAATTTTTTTTTCCGAAGTAAAAGACTTTCTCAAATCATCAAATTTAAAAATTGTAGAAAATTTCCCAATCCCATACTTATTGGGGGACATCACGTGAGCAAGCTACTTTTTTTCCATTTTTGACTTCCGATGTAAAAACGTTGTTTAATAAAATCACATTCAAAGTAAAAATGTAGAAATTTTGTTGAAAACCTACTAGATTATCCATGTTACCTAATATAGTATATAAGAAGCTAAATTTTGGTGTGAGCTTTTTCTTAGGCCCCCCCCCCCACACTAACCCCCTACTTTGTCCACACACCTCGTACGGGGTATTTGGGGAACTTTGTAGACTTTTTTAAATAAGGGGATTATTTTAAATTTTTTTTTTTTTTTTTTTGTTTTTTTTTTTTTTTTTTTTTTTTTAAAAAAGCAAAATGTCCGGGTTTTTATTTACCCCAACCAGCGGGCGCAACCCAAACCCCCTTTTTCCCCCCCCCTTACCTCCCCCCCCCGTAAAAGCCCAAAAAAAAGAGTGGGAAAGCCGAGCGTTTTTTAGAGGGTTTAAAAACCCAAAAGGTGGGTGGGAAAGTTTTTTCCCTTTGATTTATTAAAACCCTTCCGTAGTTTGTTTTTCCCGTCTCGGTTTCTTTTTTTTTTTTTTTTTTTTTTTTTTTTTTTTTCTTTTTTCTTTTTTTTTTTTTTTTTTTTTTTTTTTTTTTTTTTTTTTTTTTTTTTTTTCCCCCCCCCTTTTTTTTTTTTTTTTTTTTTTTTTTTATTTTTTTTGGGGAAAACAGGCCCCTTAGGCCCTTCTAAAAATTCTTTTTTGTAAAAAAAAAAAATTTAATTATGGGCCCTAAAAAAAGGTAACATACAAATGTTTCAAGAAATAGAAAAACATTTTTTTAAAAATAATTTTTAAACAAAATTTTAAAAATTAATTACCCCTTTTTTTTTTAAAAAAATTGCCCCAAAAGGGGGGGGACCCAAAAGTGTAGGCCCCAAAGAAGGCTAAAAAAAAAAAAAAAAAAAAAATGGGACCTAACCTAGGGCCAGCCTGGGCCCCTACCTCCCTGTGCAAAATAATTTAACCCGGGGGGGCCAAAAGGCCGGGGCCTAGCCCGGCCTAGTGTTTTGACAAGGCCTGGGTTAGGCAAAAACCTTGAGCCCCCAAACTAACCACACAAGGAAATTCTACAGCCATAAAGACCATATTTACGTCGACATAGGTATGCAGAAATTGGGGTTTTCCCAGGTCTAAACCCACCCTAGCCCTAGACTAGGGGCCCCCAGGCCTCTGGCCCAAAAAAGATGGCCAGACCAGCCAAAGGCCCCCAACTTACCCAAAAACGAGTTGGCTATTCCGAAGGCAGAACCCGCAAACGTATACAATGTCAAAAAGTTACACTTTACTAGCCTATTAAATATATCACACATTCGTCGAACAAACTAGAAGAAAACACGCGCAAAACGACATGAAAACGCAAAGTAGGCCTAACTGAAACGGTGGTTATGGCTTCATGTTTAGAGAAATTATGGTGGCGAACTTGTAGTAATAGTAACCGGCCAAACATTTTCTGTGAATTGATTGGTCGTTGTAAGTTTGCTATTCTGGACGCTTAATTCTACTTCCGAGTCGAAACCACGGTCGTGTTCCCTGAAAGTCGAAAGCACATGCAATCCCCTGTTCCTCTCTCTCGGTATGCGATGGGACAATGGATTTTTCTGTTGGTTCATGATATCGAATCTTTACTTTTCACCGTTAAATTTAATTGGGCTAGCCTATATAACTATGGATGACTTACAAGCTAACCAGCTATCTGGTCTTCAAAAAGAGGGTGAGGATCAGGTAAAACAACAAATTGCTGTCGCAAAACGCTCAAGAATTGCTAACCGGTGAGGTTTTCTCTTCAAATCAAGTTTAGGGTATGTTAACCCCATATTCCCTATTTCCTGTACCCATGCCTAATGCCCCTGTAGGGCCTAGCCTACAGTTCCTGAGACGTAGGCCTTAAAAGATCCTTAAGGATCCGTTATAAGTGGGGGATGTTTTGGAGGTCTAGAGAAGGTTCTAGAGAAGGGTTATGCGGTGGCGTGGGAGGAGGATGATCACAGGGGAATGTAGAGAGGTATAATTATGACGGATAACCATCTTTCGGTTTGGTATGGACAGTTTTTGACAGTAGGTACTTTTAGATTTTAATAGCGACTTTTTAAAGGTTTTGTAGGTAGGGCTAGGGCTCTTTAGATTTAAAATAGCGACGTTAAAGGTTTTGTAGGGTCCCGGTAGGCCTACACATAAAAAAAATGTCCATACAACCGAAAAGAGTACCTATATGACAGGGGTCACTGCAATGTTAGGAGAGTTGGGGTGGGAGAGTCATTAGAGGGAAGAAGAAGGGAGGCTAGGTTGTGCAATATGTAGGCCTACAGGTCGGCTAGGGGAAGTAGGGGGACATCCGCAATAGGCTGCAGGAAGGGCTTTACAGGGGTAGGGGGGATCATTCATGGAAGTTCCAGCATCAAGTAGGCCCTAGGCCTAGTAAGAACGGATCTGTGTCGGTACGGTTTCTTGGAAAGGACTGCTAGGAGTGGAATGGGTAAACCTGTAGTAGAGAGTACGTGGGTATGGCTAATACTCCACCAAAAAAACCTTTAACGTCGCTATTTTAATATAAAGGACTTTCAACGGAAAAGTACTTTCGCTTAAAATAGCGACGTTAAAGGTTTAGAATGTACTTTTGATTTAAAAAAAGCAACGTTAAAGGTTTTGGTAGGTGGGAGTATTAGCCGCTATAATACCCCCGTCCGCTCTGCTACAGGTTACCGTGGAATGACTTGTCTGGGAATGTTGTAGATAGTGGGTCTTTGAGGGAATTTAGATTGTATTTAGGGGAGGACAGAAATTAGGTCTGGGGGGAGTAAGTGGTTGCCACCGGGCGGAAGGGCTCATTAGTAATTGTTAAGAAATGTTATGTATGTAAGACCTTAGGAGAATAGACCTACCGACAGGCTGAGGCTGGTAAGATTTGTGAAAGCTAGGTATTGTAAAGGACTTTCAGATGCATCTACTGAAAATCAATTATGTGACTTAGTGGGTAGACTCTTAAAAACGGATTTATTTATTTATTTATCCTCCCAATACAATTGCACAGATAGCTTGTAGGCCTGCTGCCAAGGGGATACATAATACACAAAGGCCTGGCCTAGAAGTGCCAGCTGGCTAGCCTAGGCCCTACACCTTCAACAGCCCTAAGTAAAGTCCTGAGAGAAAAAATAGCGGCAAGACAAAGTTGGGGCCTAGGCTTAGCTTCTAGTCAATTCTTAGCACTTGCTTCGTCCATGGCTGTTACAGTCACCTTTACCCACAGCCTTATTTTACTAACTATTAGGCCCTACTACGATCCTCGTCCCTGCCTGCCCACACCACAGACAATAATCTTACTCTTTCCTACAACTAAAAGAAAATATTACTGTTCATATTATGACCACCCATACACAATAAACCCCAAACAGGGCCAAACCCCCCACCAGTGGCTCTGCCCCTTGACCAGGGTAAGATCCCACGATCTAGGCCTACCCCTCTGTTAGGCCACTCAAAACTTATTTGTCTGGGTGGGCTATGAGTCTTTATTTGACAATCTAATCAGAGGCGGATGTACAGCCAAATGCAAAACCAACTACACTTGAGGGCCACATCTTCCACTACATACAATTGCGTTCAAATGTTCAACTGGGCAAGAAGAGCAACGTTGGAAAAACAACATTTCCCCTAATGGGGAATACTTCATGGATGGAACTTGTTCATGAAATAGGCCTGGGCCTACATTCAAATAGGCCTAGTCATCATTTTAAATCCTCACTAAAACACTAGGCCTACTTTTCTGATGTAACATGACGGTATTATTACAGTAACACTAGCTCTCAAAACAAAACATTGTGTAATAATCCTTCACCATAATTCCATCACACGCACTCTTGACAGTCTATGTAGGCTGACACAACTTTTTATTAAATAAATTAAAAATAAATAAATTCGTAATTTAGAGTCTACCCACTCAGTCATATAACTGATTTTCAGTGGGAGACATTAAATTTAAAGCAGACGAAGCCAACCCTGTAGGCGCCAAAACCATTGATAAGCGAACAATGACCAGCTAGACCGGCATATTTAAGTATGAAATACCAATTAATCAAGCTGGACACGATTCCACTCGCAGACAGTGCCACAATCAACAAGGCTACCTAATTCGGAACAACCTTAGAATTTATTATGTACCTTGGTGCTAGGATGGCTCCAAGCCAGAGCATCCAATCAAGTAGGAACTATTTTGCATGTATGTTTTTTGTATTTTTATAATAGTGTAATGTGTGTGAAACATGTATGTATAAAAAAAAAAAGCATGCGAATAAAATCTATGATGAACTGAACTGAACTGAAATGCTTTCAAGATAGGTTGTTCTCCACTAGGAGTTAGAATCCAAGTGTGCCAGGCTACAGTATCTCCTTTTATGTTTTCAGAAAATGACAGAGAAGTGTTTCAAGAAATGCATTAGTAAGCCAGGAACATCACTCGACAGCTCGGAACAGAAATGCATAGCAATGTGCATGGATCGGTATATGGATTCATGGAATTTAGTCTCCAAAGCATATAGCAATAGATTACAGCGAGAAAGGCATCGCATGTAGTAACGCCATTTCCAGCACTAGGTAGTGAATCAATAGGAGGACAATTATTAATGCATTTTGTGTTTCCATGATACATGACCATTTTATTTCAATTATCATGTAGGCCTAAGCCAATCACTTGACTCAAACAAAAATATACAAATTACGTTACCAATTTATAATTTTTATGTTATTTACTAGCTACTAGGCTTAGCTTTATGTTTTACAATTTAAGATGACTTTTTAGAAAATGGCACACTCGATATTATTTTATTTTGGATAATTTTAAGAACAAAGAGAATACAATATGTGCAAGAATAGAATAAAAATAAAAATGATTAGGTCTAATTAATGGATTGTAATTACGTAACCCACTTTGAGTTGCATAATATTATTTATTAGTCTATTTAAAAAACTGGTAACTCGGCTGAGTTGAAAATATGTACCTACTCATTGGAAAATGTGGGCTCTAAGGGCCAAGGTAAACAATTAATAGAATTGACCCATTGTAGGCTTGTAGCATGTTCCAACAAATACCAATGCTACTGTATGACCCCAGTATTTGAATAGACCTAAGACGCAAGCCAACATTCAGCGGCTTTGTAAAATTGACTTGGCTTACAAGCAATTCCATAGGCATAAAAGTAAAACACGGATAGATTTCAGGACTGTCTACTACTGAAGCAAAGTCGGACGCTGAATATTGGCACGCGCCTCTACAATGTATTATACATAGCATTGTACAATATTGTCCCATTTGCTGAAATGTTACATCACGAGTTTAACGCAACTTCCTAATTTTTACATGGCATTTTGTTTTTAATTGTACCAGATGTAACCTCCATGATGTGACCTCATTTCTAACAACTAATTAATTGTTGAGATATGTGGCCAAAGCCCTGGTATCCCTACATCAACTATAAAGTTGGATATATTTCCAGAATTCACCATTCACTACGTTTATCAGGCGAGCTGGGCTCGGACTACTTGATGCGTGCTGGATTTCCAATCTCAGTTCGCTATAGGGTTACCAACTTGGGTCAACTAGAATTCCGGACAAATCTCGAATTTTAGTGGGCACACAAGGGGTCTGGGGCGAAGCCCCAGCCGGCGGAGGCGAAAATTTTTTGGACTCTTTTAACCTTCAAAACAGCCGGTTACGTGATTTAAAGATTCAATGACTTGGATATATCCAAGTTTTAATTCTTCTTTTTGGGAGGCGAATTGCCTACCAGTTCCATTTCACGATGCAACAATCCGACAGAAAGCACAGGAAAATCGCTCACTGTACGTTCAGTGCCGACACGTCTGGCCACGGTCGCTAAACAAACGGACTAATACTAACTAACTAATACTGAAATCTCATGTTGTAGCGCCTGCGCCTCGCCAAGTGCGCATACAATACAAAGGGGTTAGGGAGGGGTAGTGGGACAGGGCAGTCACGAGCATAGAGGTTACGAGCACGACTAGCTAGGAGTAGGACTACGAAAAGGCGGCTACATGAAAGAAACTAACTTTATTCCAAATTACCAAACCAACTGATGTACCAACTTTAGAGAGAAAAAAACACTAATTCACTGCAATACTCTAAAATTCAATAAAATGTAGTACAAATATGACTTTTTCACAAATTCCGGACAAAGTGCCGTCCGGAATGAGGCAATTCCTCTTTCCGGACAAAGGCATCAAAATCAGGACTGTCCGGAGAAATTCCGGACGGTTGGCAACCCTAGTTCGCTAATGTTTATCAAGAGCTTTCAGAACGGACTATCTCAGTCCGAGCTAAAAGGTTTAGAAATGTCACCGCTTGCTAAATGTATCAATACACAGCTGTTTGTAACGGTTATTGATGTTGTTGGAAGCAGTGGCTGTGATTGGACGATTACAAAGAAAATGGCTGCGAGTTCGCATATTTGAGCTCAATTGGGTTTAGCAGTCAAATTTCAGGTCATATCAACCGAGCTGGCTCGGTTTGTGTTGCTAGACGAAAAGGGAACGCGAGCCGAGACGGGTGCGCATCAGCAGAGCGTTTATCAAGCAAAATAAGCTCGCACCGAACGAGCTCGTACCGAGTAGTCCGAGCATAGAAGTCATTGAATTATTGGTAGCTTGCTAAGGCCTACTGACTACAGTCAACCCTTGTTCATTCAAACTCAAATACGGATCTGCGGTAATTCAAATTTATGTTTATCTCTATAAGAGCTTAGGGTAGCCTATGATCAAGGCAATGTTAATTTTCTATTAGTTTTTTATAGATCCCTATGAATTTGAATTACAGGGGTAGGCCATTAGGCCTAGATAATATAGTAGATAGTGATAGCCCATGCCCATTACGTTTCTATTTAACTTAGGGTGACCAGACGTCCCGGTTTTCCCAGGACAGTCCCGGTTTTCGGGTATCTGTCCCGGTGTCCCGAGAGACACCACCCGGGACATGTAATTGTCCCGGATTTGTCACAACAAATAAAATCTCCTATTTTCCGTGAAAATTCGTTAATTTTCACTTTTCAGTATTCTTTGAGCGCGAAGCGCCGTTCTTTTTTAAAAGTAACCACTCGCGCAGCAGACAACAGAGTATTCTTGCAACGCGAGACGCGACCAAAGAGGCCGCGCTCGCCGCCCGCCCAACGGCCCAACCCACTCCACTCTCGAGAAGCAAGTTGCAACCTTGAGACAGCCTAGGCAGAGGCTATTCTACTGTGCAGTGCACGCGGGGTTGTTTCGTGACTTTCGTCAGTCTCGCTCTGATTGAGCTACTGTTCGGTTGTGTTGTGTCTGTCAGTGATATTGTGCCGTGTGAGTAGGAAGCATTATGCCGAAACCGAAACGGAAATGTTCGTTTCAAGAAAAATATTCGGCCGAGTGGCACTTCATTAAGAAAGGACTATTTATAATTTGCTGGGACCTGACTTTTCTACTTGCACCACACTCTCAAAGCAAAGGCCAACCCCAACCCAACCTGTCTCAGATCTCACTACAGGCTATCTTGGGGAAAAATTACCCCAAAAATTTTCCGCCTCCGGCGGCTGGGGCTTCGCCCCAGACCCCGGTTAGCCCACGCAAGTCCATACAAAACGAAAGTACATGTGTCCCGGTTTTTACTTTTAGGATTATGGTCACCCTAATTTAACTGTGTACGGTAGCATTGTGCAGTAAGTACAGTGGGCCTGGTTGTAGACAATGCAGTTTGTACTGCCACCGGAACATAAATAAGTTATAACCATTAATGAAGATGTCAAGGGAATTATTTTACATTATTGAACCAACGTCAGCGATTGAAATTCATACATTTAAGTAAGGCACACTTGAATAACATAGCAGTATATTATTTTGTAATTGTGAGAGTAAAGCATCGATAGTAGTACTTTTGTACAGTCCCGGTAATTCTGTATTCTCCGGGCCAAACTTTAATTTCAATCGACAATAAATGCATAAACTAAAATAAAACTACCTACACTTCATTTTGTTTGTATGCCTTGCCAATCTATGTTCAAATCCTTTTCCTTTTCTCGGCTTCCAAGGCGACTACTAATTGAACCAAACGATATGGCACTCAGTGCAAACCCAAGATCAAGATTTGATTTGGGAGTTTTGAAGTTTATTGTGTGTATACAATCCTGAAATATTGCAATACAAAATACAAATATTGATATTGAAAATAATTTACTGTAAATAAATATCAATCTCTATGGGCATCCATATTATCAACAATTGTCAATACTCATCTGGGTTCAACTTCAAACCCCAGTCAGAACACATTTTTACGGCAATTTCAATCAATAATAATAAAATGCTGTTACCGATACCGACTCAAAACTTGTACTTGAAAATTACTTTAATTTGCTTGATAGCAAGGTGAAAGTGTAGATGTAGCTAAATTAGAGCAAATCATGCAATAGATCATTTTCAGAATTATCTGGCATGCGCGCTCCGTTGCAACGCATGGGAGAAAGGGCATTTACATGATAAATGTCATATGATTGGGATTGTGGCGGACTGCACTGCCATTGTTGGAAACACAGTTCTCCACACACCTGAGCATAATATGGCATTTAGCGTTAGCGTGTAAATGCCCTTTCTCCCACAATGCTTTGCGCGCGGGATATAGAGGGCGCTGGTGATTTTGAAAATCGTCTATTAGTATTACGTATTCTGCAAGTTTTAGCTCCAAAATATGCAATTAATTTGACAATTGGGCATAGAAATCAACATTTCTATTTTAACGAATACATAGTTGTGTTATTGATGTGTAATATTTTTTAGTGAGACAATCGATTAGTCGAACTGAAGGTAGGAGGCCCGACGAGTGTGGAAGGCAGAGGAAGGTGGTGTGGGGTGTCTTCCAGTTTTTTCCCGTTGCCGTATTGATGCCGTTGTCTAAGCCTAGAGCCAGTTTAATTCCTAGCTAAATATAGTGTGATTCAGATAAGGTGGCGGTCGCCGAGGGATCGCAGCACTGTCGTCCACGCACTATGGCCACAGGATTGGCAAAAAGTAAATAAAATAACGGTCTCTAAAACTGCTTTCGGAGAAAAACACGACTATTTTAAAGCCAAGCCTTGCCCAATATATCCTAAAAATAAAGTATTTATGAAGTGTACGAATAAAATCAAGACATTTTGATGCTCCTAAACATTGACATCACATCTGGCGAGGTTGGCATTATAAACAGCTGGAACTTTGGACACAGCATAACCAACAAGGCAAAAAAACACTTTCGTAATCGTGATTACTTAAAATCAGGGATTGGAACCTTTATTCATAAAGGTTCCGGTTCCGGTTCTGGTTCCACTTCCTAATTTTATAACGGTTCCGGTTCCTAATGTATAAAGGTTCCATGAGAACCGGTTCTTAACGGTTCTTAAAGTTTCCGGTTCCGGTTCTACAATATAATAATTTGTTGAAAATCATAGGATGCTGAAAACGGTAATTTTTTAAAATTAAAATTAAAATCACTTTTTTTTTGTTCCTTTGATTTTGTAGTTTTAACATTTGTTTCTCAACCTTCCTGTATTTGCGCCCGTGAACTATTGAACGAGTGGTACAGCACGTCAAAATATATGAATGGACATATTATGTCTATTAACTATTCATATCAGCACCAACGCCAAGCATGCTACTGAGCCTAACCTTGATAACTGCCATGAAACTATTTTATGACTTTTTCATTAAATGAACTGGTAAATTAATATCAATAAAATCATTATTTCGCTAAAATACTGACTATGTGGGACGAACTTCTTTATTCACAGCTTATAAAATGTTGATTTATGTGATGAAATATCACGATAACGTGACCAAATACGGTAGGCCCTACCTAATGCCAGTTGTATGTAAATTGTCAACGTTGGCGTCCGTGCTCTCGCTTGGCCTTGACGGCCGCCACCTTATCTGAATCACACTATATTACTGTTCTGTATGAACACTAACTTAATTGTGTACCAGTATCACCTAGTATCATTACTTCTTGTTTTTCATTATATTCATTGTCAAGCAGTGCCAACCGAGTCACATCTCTTAACAAGTTAACTGGTCCTCATCCACCCTTCCAAGCTATCCCTGACTACCCTAGATTCCACTTCTCACCATGACAGTTGAAAATATTATTATCGAACAAGCCTAGCAATTCCAATTAAGTTGATTCTATATGGCCGAAATATTTGTTTATGGTAATACTAATACATGTGTTCATTTTGCTTGAAGGGTGGTGTTTGCAGTGCTATTTTATGATGCAATTATGTATTTCCTTGAGTTTATATACCTACTGAACTGAAATTGAAGATTTTTACAACGAAATGAGAACTTTTTATCTGTTATTTCTCAGGGTCCCTAGCCATTGTCATTAAATTAAATGCTACACATTTTCAATCTACCTAGTATTTTTAATAGGCCTAATTATTTCTTGTGCGTTTAAATCTTTACAGATTTTACTGAAAATGTTAACAGTACCCACAAAACTGGTGCCAGATGTTTGTTTAAAGTTTCACTTTCAGCGCAATCGGTTCAGTGGTTCGTCCGGTTTTCATCGAACTCGCAGACAGACAAAAATACAGATTCTGACTCATTTGAGTTAAGTTGTAACTTGTAAGACTTCACTACGCTCCCTCATTAAACGAGTGAGCGCAGCGAACGGAGTGATCTCCATTCAACTTAAACGGCCCTTATTCTGTTTATCTGCGTGCATGCGTCTGAAAATGTTAACAGTACCCACAAAACTGGTGCCAGATGTTTGTTTAAAGTTTCACTTTCAGCGCAATCGGTTCAGTGGTTCGTCCGGTTTTCATCGAACTCACAGACAGACAAAAATACAGATTCTGACTCATTTGAGTTAAGTTGTAAGACTTCACTACACTCCCTCATTAAACGAGTGAGCGCAGCGAACGGAGTGATCTTCATTCAACTTAACGGCCCTTATTCTGTTTATCTGCGTGCGTGCGTGTGTACGTTGAAAATCAGCCGAATCGCTGAACAGATTGCGCTGAAATTTTAAACATACATCCAGTACGAGTTTTCTGAGAACTGCTAACAAAATCAGCTAGATCCATTGCGATTTAAACCTACAAGAAATAATAAATTGAAAAATAGGCTTCCAATGTTTAGAAATTATTTTAACGACAATGGTTTAGATTTTGAAAATATATTTTTTGTTTGTTATTTACCTGGCTGTGAAATGCCGTGCCCATGCAAGGTCTGTCGAATGTTGCACGTCAAGGTACCCCCAAATTCCGCTCGTAGATTGAGTAAACCTTGCAATATTTTCACGTATTTCGTACTGGCTATGTTTATTGCACAGATGATGGACTACACTGCGTTATATGCATTTCAAAACATGTTTAATAATTTTTGAAATACAATCCAGAAATTACAAAATCTTTCCCGACCAGGGGATTGAACCCATGTCTCCCACATTTCGGCTATAAGGGCGCTTTAGCCAACTAGACTAGGGAAACGCCAAAGTCGTTGTTAGACGAGTGAGCGAGTCATGTGTTGAGTACCGGGGAACATATTTTGCATTTAAGTTTGATAATTATATTCATATAAATAATAGGGTATTTAAGTTTAGGCCATAGTTTAGGCCATAATGCTCCACTGTAGCCTATGATAGGCTAGGGAGGCCTAAAGCGGACGTTACACTGGGAAGTGAAAAGAAAAAGTGAAGAGAAAAAGTAGCTTTTTAGAAGTAGAGTTAACATTTAGCTTACGGGACTTTTCCCGTTGCTGTTACACTGGGAAGTCGAAAAGTAAAAACTTTCCGACCCCCCATAAGCTACATGCTAACTCTACTTCCAAAAAGTTACTCTTTCACTTTTTCTTTTCACTTCCCAGTGTAACGTCCGCTTAAGGTAAGGGGAAGAAAAGAAATGTTACCGGGTACTCAACACACGGCTCACTCACTCGTCTAACAACGACTTTGGCGTTTCCCTAGTCTTAACATGTGTAGAACGTTTCTCTAAATTTAGCAGTGTTGTGCCCGTTATTTACAAAAATAATGCATTTTGGTATAGGTAACTAATTTGGTTAATGTGTAATTATAAACACTGATTCATTACAATGATGGGGCAATGCCAATTTGCGACCATCCTGATTCTACGCCAGGTTCGCATGATCGGGGTTTGGTTACAGCACTCTTTTCATTGTGGTTCCAGCGGGAATACATCAACAAAAATACGTACCACCGTAAGGATGTTGTTCGAAATTTGAATTTTATTAACGTCCAGACAACTGTGACCAAACCTTGATCATTCTGCGTTCTGGTGGAAAATTGGTTTAACCACTGCCCTTTGGAGTACCTACTTATTAAATGACGTTTGGTAACTCTTATTCCATTTGTGTAAATTTTTCAATTAATTTTAACAAAGTTTTTTTTAAGTTTTTAAGTAGGCCTGTGATTGTATTTTTGCAATTACTTGTCAGCCTAACCAATTTTTACCGAATGTTGCCCAGGATAATTCAATGAAACTGACGATTTGGTGCAAGACTAACAATTTTTTTTTTTTAATTTTTCACTTTTTTAATCATAAATTCATAATGCACGTCCTAACTTCATTGAGATTTTAGAATTTTTATTAAAATGCATTTAATTTAAAGTAACCTGGCTCTGCTAATCATAAAAGGCGAGGAAAGAGATGAAATTCATCTCCCAAATATCAGCTAGTAAATAAGGGAGTACTCCCTGAAACTAGAGGCAAGCTCTGGCAGTCATCATTGGGGACCCATCCCATCCCCTTCCCTTGACGGTGCCCATGACCACACGAACAATGACAAAGACGATGAAGACCACGATGTGAGAACCGCCCTTTCCTCCCCTACCCCGAGGTACTGACCAGCATGGGACTTTCCTCCCCACATCCCCTAGGCTAGAGTGGCACATTATGACATAACGGTTGACGTGCCCTTAATCCAAATCAACTTTCCATTTCATTAAAAAAGTCATTCACTTTTAGTTTACGTACACACTTTTGAGCAGATTTAATTTAAATTTCATATCTGTTACTCTTTTGGGATAACTTGCCTTACACTAACTTAAATAATATATTTTAGGGCAATCTACTCATTGAGTCATTACCCAAGGACATTTCTTACCATTAAAATATGTACTGGTAAGCAACTTTTTTCCAGTGTTCTCCCCAGAAAAATATTTCCAGTGGTTGCCTACCGATATTTAAAAAACAAAGTCAGACAGGTAATACAGTTTAATGAAATGTCAACACACAAAAAATAGGGTCTGGGGCCCTATTCTATAACTTCTACTGGATTGGATTCACATAGGTAATCGCACGAATCGAACTCGAAAGCAAACAAATCTGTTTACCATGATATACACACAGTGATTCATCACTTAGGCCTACAAGCTCGATTCGTGCGATTACCTACGAATCCAATCCAGTAGAAGTTATAGAATCGGGGCCCAGGGGTCTTGCCACCTGAAAATTTTTCGTTCTAGATTTCATTTGATGAGTTTTGGGGATTGTATAAGAAGACCCCTTAGGTTTAATATAATACATCTAATAGGCTAGTAATACTAGTCATTGGGTGTGGTGCAAGTATTTCTAATGTGATTGTTTGGGGGAGAAAAAACAAATTATTGCAATTGATTGACATTGCAATCCAGAAATTTAAAAACATTGCTCAACTGGGGATTGAACCCGGGTCTTCTGCTTGCCGGGCTGGCATCTTCTTAACCATTCAACCACAAAGCCAGTGACAATAACTTCTGGACTGTTGGTTCAAAATAGATCTGAATGAATGGATCAGTACTGTAATGAATCCGCTGTTTTTGACTGACCAAACAAGCATTGTCATAACCTAGGCCTACAGGTATGAGCGATATGGTTCTTTTCTCGATTTGGTTTGTCAGGAAACAGTCCTGTAGGTGAAAATTATTTAGTTACTAATACAATCGTGAATCCAGACATAAAAAAAATATATAAGTTAATAGTTAATTAGAATATACATTATTTGTATGTTTTGTTTGTTTACCAATAATTGTAGGCACAACAGTGACTAGAACTTTGCATATTTTTGTGATTTATGTCATCATATTACAAATCAATAATCATACATAGACCTGAGACCTCTTATAAATTTTACTCGAGGAAATACATCGATTTAAGAGCTCCGATAAAAGTACTGAACTAGAGTGTTCAACTTTACCGACTAGTGAATTCCAAATGCTGTAGTTTGTGACAGTACATTTTTTATTTTTTTTTGTAAAGAGAAGCTACGTCGGGTGGCAATAAAACAGCGGGACGCTAGGCATACCAGGCCTGGGGAGAACACTGTTTTTCCTTACTTTCTTCAGAAAGATTGTTGTGGACATTGTCATGCGATAATGTACCTACCCAAGACGTTAATTGTTAATTAATGCACTGGTGAAGAAACATCTTTTCAGTTCTAGACTAGCACCCTTATTAAAATAGAATGTATATTGTGCAGGAATATGTTTCTGGAATACATTTGTAATTCCTAATGTCAGTCATTGAGCATATTATCTCTGTGTTAAACAAATTGAAAAATGTGCTGCACTCACGAACAAATTGGCAAATTCAATCAATTACCGTATACATGCTTACCTAATTAATTAACTTATTAACATTGGTTATTTTGGTTTCACATTATTTTTGCGAGTTGTTCCTTTGGTGGTATTATTTGACATGTCTTCCAAATAGTCTGCCACACTGGAAGAATTGGACATTGTTGCGTCTAGAACCACGTCGTCTACCTAGAACAGAGGAGAACTTTTTTGTTGATTGTTGAATAAATAATAGAGTCTAGTCCTATTCGGTACAATAATACAATAAGCAAATAATTACGGTAGCTAACTTCAATGTACTAACCAGGAATCGAATGATTGATTCCTGTCTGCATCGATTCCAAATTGTAGGAATCGATTACTCACTAAGCAGTTTAAACGTTCGCTCGTCGTGTATCCGGGCGTGGCAGGGCGGTGAACCACGTGCCTAAAGTCTCTCCCTCTCCAGCCAGACGCCGATCGTGCACAAAGGCAGGCAGTACGGTCAACAGATGACGTCGCAACGTTGCGAAATACATCATTCTGTGACGTACGTCAGGCGAGACACGCCTTCATGGGCTCCACGGCATATGGCCGCGGAAATATTGTTGTGTATTTAGGATTTAGCAAAAAATGACCGCCAAAATAACTGTGCATACAATTCAATTTAAAAGCTTTTTCTTGGGAATCAAATCCCAATCGATTCTTTGGTTATCCCTAGTACGAACATATTCAAATATTGTAATAGAAAATTTTGAAATGTGGAATGAAATAAGGAAACAAAAGGAAAAACCATAGGCTTTGCTCAAACAAAATTTAAAAAAAAACTGATTTATGAGACGATCCCACTCAAACAAATAATATTTATTTATTTAACCTCTATCTATATCTTACAGACACTATTAGTGGTGACGTCAGAGCTGACTCAAAACAAACTTCACCATGTTATTTCCACCTTACCAGCGGATTGTTTGGAGTCAGGCAGTGGTTTATAAGGGGGCCGTGAAGTCACACTAATAGTTTATATAGAGTTATAAAAACTGATTTACAAAGGAGGACGACAAATTGGTAAAATCCAGAAAAAGGTAATCGGGGAATAACAAAACTTTTGCGGACGGAAACACAGACCGGAAATCTTTATTCTTCTGTTCAAATCTTGTAAAGCGTAGACCTGAAATAATATTGGATAATATACCCAACTAGCCTGTATATAAAATTAAGTTTAGATTGGAAAAGGGTTGACAGGTTGGCAAAGCATAGAGAACATAAAGCCCAGCCTCAAAGTCTGGGGGCAACAAAACTTTTCACCTTCTGATGACAACTATACAGTAAGACCTCGTTCATCCGAGCTCCGATTAACCGAGATTCCGTGTTATCCGAGCTGGTTTCAGGCGCCCTTTCCTTTTTTTAATTAGGCTGAAATGTTATGTTATTTACATATGAATGTCATGCAGTATGCTGTTTACTACAATGACGTGTCATGTAAGAATTGCACAGCGCGTGAATTGTAAGGGGGGTTGGGGTGGGGGTCGAGGGTAGGGTGCCAGAGAAGGTTGAGCCAGTGTCTTTGTGAGTGCTTGCCGCCGCCGCGACCTTGCTCAAAGACAGCGGACGATAGAGAAGAGAGGGAGGGAGAAAGAGACAAAATATGGCCTTGAAGATGATATTATAGAGGCTATGCTTATGAAGAAATAAACATTGCATCAGGACATCCAGTCAATGACAGACGCAGAAATAACGGTCATCCCCCCCCCCCCTCCTCCTCCCAAGCCACGAACTACGTATCGCCTCACATCACTATAGACAGTCAATTGGCTTCGGCCAAGACTCTCGCCACCGAGTTGTTTTGGTTGTTTTGTTTACATTATGAGATAAGATAATGAGACCACACATTCATTCTATCAGCAAAGCAGTCATTTATGTTACAATATATAAGATAAGGAGACCACACATTCATTTTATCAGCAAAGCAGTCGACAGCCGATGTCATCACTAAGAGGCTGTTTATTTATGTTAGCTTTTAATCATTTTAGATTGGAGAAGGGTTGACAGGTTGGGAAAGCAAAGAGAACATAAATCCCAGGCTGAAGGGCTGGGGACGACAAAACTTTTCACCTGCTGATGACAACTGCAGCTAATTTAAAGTTGTTACCTTAATCCTCGACGCGTTTCGTCCTCCTGGGACTCATCAGGCAGATGGTGGCCACTAAAAATCAGCTAACTACATGCAAACAAAACTCACAACACATAAGTATAACCAAACCTGTGGTAGGGCCACGCAAGAAGCAAATTCTGCATGCAATGCAGAAGGTCCAGGGTTCGATTCCCGTCAAAGTCAGAAGTTTTTTAACTTCTGATTTGGACTTAAGTCCATCAGTTCTTGTCTTAGGAGTTTGTAAACGGTGACTTTGGAGCCGTCCTAGCAACGAAGCACATAATAAATTTCAGAGTTGTTCTGAATCGGCCTTGTTGATTCTGGCGTTGATTCGCGGGTGTTCGCACTGTCCATACCACTGATTGCTATATTTCCTATTAAAAATATCGATCTTTGGTTGGTTATCGCTCACTCGTCAATTGCGTCGGGGCCTGCAGGGTTGGCTTGGTCGCTTTGATTTAAAGTCCCCCACTGAAAATCAGTTATATAACTGAGTGGGCAGACTCTAAATAAAATTTATTTATTTATTTATTTTATGCATGTTGTCATCATCAGCAAGGTTACTTCACACACCATTCATACTGAGCCACACCATCAGCACAACCAGTAAGGGGGCTTCACTCCCAACTCTAGTGCTCGGGAGACAAAACATCCATGACTCACCTTGGATTCGATTTTTTTGTCTCCCGAGCACCAGAGTTGAGAGAGAAGCCCCCTTACTGGTTGTTCTGACGGTGTGCCTCAGTATGAATGGTGTGTGAAGTAACCTTGCTGATGATGACAACATGCATGCAGAATTTACTTCTTGCGTGGCCCTACCACAGGTTTGGTTATGTGTTGTGAGTTTTGTTTGCATGTAGCTAGCTGATTTTTAGTAGCCACCATCCTCCTGATGAGTCCCAGAAGGACGAAACGTGTCGTGGATTAAGGTAACAAACAACTTTAAATTAGCTGCAGTTGTCATCAGCAGGTGAAAAGTTTTGTCGCCCCCAGCCCTTCAGGCTGGGCTTTATGTTCTCTATGCTTTCCCAACCTGTCAACCCTTCTCCAATCTATACTAAACTAGCCGGTTGGCCTTTTCCTAATTGTAATATACCGGTAATATAACTAGTGTAAGATGACACTATAAAACGTATTTCATACCGATCCTTATGTATGCAGCAGAAATCTGGACAATGGGAGATCGAGAGGAGAGTCAGATACAGGCGGCAGAGATGAGATTCCTGAGGAGCACAGTGGGCAAGACGAGAAGAGATAGAATAAGAAACACGGACATTGTGTGTGGCTCGTTGGTCTTGTGGTTAGCGTATCTGCTTCCAATGCAGAAGGTCCAGGGTTCGATTCCCGCTAAAGTCAGAAGTTTTTTAACTTCTGATTTAGACTTCAGTCCATCAGTTCTTGTCTTAGGAGTTTGTAAACGGTGACTTTGGAGCCGTCCTAGCAACGAAGCACATAATAAATTTCAGAGTTGTTCTGAATCGGCCTTGTTGATTCTGGCGTTGATTCGCGGGTGTTCGCACTGTCCATACCACTGATTGCTATATTTCCTATTAAAAATATTGATCTTTGGTTGGTTATCGCTCACTCGTCGATTGCGTCGGGGCCTGCAGGGTTGGCTTGGTCGCTTTGATTTAAAGTCCCCCACTGAAAATCAGTTATATATAACTGAGTGGGTAGACTCTACATAAAATTTATTTATTTTATTTTATTAGAGATATGCTTGGTGTAGAGAAGTTAAGAGGATGAGATATTTGCGAAATTAAAACCACGCAAAATTACAGTTTTTTCGTGTTATCTCGAGAACGATGCAAAATATCTAAAAACTGATTCTAGACCGCTATGTGGTTTTGTTGGATCAATAATGCAAAAAAAAAATCAAATATAATAATCGGTGCGGTTTGTATTTAAGATATGCATTTAATTAAGCGAGCGAAGCGAGCGTTTCCATTTGACTCTGCCGGAAAAATTAGTCACTGGTTTTGTTTTTGTTTTGTTTGTTTGTTTGTTTGTATGTCTTGCCATAACGTTCGAACGGAGGCTCGGATCGAGTTGAAATTTTGACCATCCGCAAGCTTCGTTCTCGATTGAATGCCATTAGTTTTGTGGCAAAATTGTTCAAAAAGTTAAAAAGTTACATTAAAGTTAATCGAAAGTTTTTTTCTAAAACTTAACGGGGACAAAATCTGAGATAGCCAAATCATTTAGAATGTCCGTCCGGTCACGAATATGTTAATTTTATTTTGATCCGATAAGTAGTGTAGATGGAAATTACATTATAACAAAAGTAACGTTGCCATGGCAACGAAAAGACGCGCGAAGTTTCTAATGCACTGCCACCTAGAAGTAATCAAAATACTTTCGAGGAAGCAGTCTATTATTTGTCAACAAAGAGTTTAAATAGTTTTCCCAAGGAGTCAAGGTCCTCTAGATGGCGGTGGATTTTATTCACAAAGTAAAGGTTTACACACGGGTTTACCCAAATACCTTGGCAATAATAAATAATATTGGAAACATGGCCCTGTGGACAGCGAACGTCGCAAATTTTAAAATTTAAAAAAATGTGCAATGTGGGTCTAGCTATAGCACGTGCTCGCTTATCAACGCGTCCAACTGAGCGTTTCCTAGTTAATTAAAATTCTAAAAAAAACTTAATTACCATCACATTACAATATTTTTTCGTACAGGCTATTATAGTTCTCATAAAACCACATAGCGGTCGCGGAAGTGGAAGAGAGCTCAGCGCGGGCGGACTAGAATCAGTCTTTTTTTGTTATTCTCGAGATATCATGAAAAAACTAATTTTGTGTGGTTTTAATTTCGCAACAATCCCATCCTCTTAAGTGACAGGATAGGAAGGACACGGTTGAGATGGTATGGACATATGAAACGAATGGGGGAAAATAGGATGCCTAAGAAAATGTATGAAAGAAGGATTTAAGAAGGAAGAAGAAAACGGGGTAGACTAAGAAAGAGATGGAAGGACATCATAGCAGGAGACTTGAAGGCAAGAGGAGAGAGCTGGGAAGATGTGGTAGAGATACGATTGTGGGTGGATAGAAAGAAGTGGAAAAATTTGGTTGCTAAACCCAAGCTTACCCTGTCAGAATCAGGAAACGGCGATGGATAATGACAATGACAACTGCAGCTACCGTATTGTACCGAATATAGGCCGACCTATTTTTCATTATTTTAGGTCTCAAAATCCCTCCTCGTTTTATATGCGAGCATCAGCATTTTTACGCGCCAATTTCAAACACCCAAGTTACAGCGCCGTGTGACAAGGAAATACCTATAGTTCACAGCTTCTGTCTGGCGCTGCGCCAACAATACGGCAGGCACAGAGTACACAACGCTATCTCCAGGCCTACTAACGAGTGAAATGTGATGCAGAACAGATGACTAGGCAATAAGAATCGGTCCGCGTAGAGATAGTGCTACGTCATCACAGGCTCTGCGTCAATAGGCTACGGAAAAAAACGACGACACAAGCTCCGCAAAAAGAGGCCGCAGGAATAACGGCGCGTAAAATTAAAATATTTTGTTCAATATTCCTTTTTTGAAATTTTGATGACCAAAGCTAGGAGGTCGGCCTATATTTCGCACAATACAGTAATTTAAAGTTGTTTTACCTTAATCCACGACGCATTACGTCCTTCTGGAAAAAATCACTAAAAATCAGTTACTAACTACATAGACCTGTACAGATTTTTAGTGGCCACCATCCGCTTGATGAGTTCCAGAAGGACGAAACGTGTTATGGATTAAGGTTAAAACAACCTTAAAATAGCTGTAGTTGCCATCAGCAGATGAAAAATTTTGTTGCCCCCAGCCATTCAGCACGGGCTTTATGTTCTCTAGATGCTTTCCCAACCTGTCAACCCTTCTCCAATCTAAACTAAACTAGCCGATTGGCCTTTTCCACACTTTGTAACTATATAAAATAAATAATTATATTAATATTCCTATGGCTGATTATGGCAAATTCCAATTCAACAAATAACTTTTGTAATATCTAGGAGCCTCGGAGGCAGTTGTCACACTCACCACTGAATGGTTGCTGTTTATTTCTTCTTCAATCTCGCTGTCACTTTCCTTCCCGGGGTCATCCGCAACGCTGCCAGCGCTTACAGAGGAGTGAAAGTCTTCGTCGTAATTTTCCGGCGAATCTAGGGAAGTAACAAGTATTTTAGGTCGACTTGGTAATTTGGGTGTTTAAAATTAAAGTAGCTTATATTAATAGGGCTGTGCAAATTGGTAAAAATTAGGGATGACATCGGGTACTCGGGTACCCGACTCCTACCCGACTCCTATCGGAGTCGACTCCATTTTCAAGGAGTCGACCCCAATTTTTTTTTTTTTTTTTTTTTTTTTTAATGATAAATTGAATGAGATTGCACTTGTTGTCTCGTTAGTCGTTATCTTATCTCAAAACGTAAACATAAAAAATCAGCGAGAGTCTTGGCCGGGCCAAGAGACAAGCAAGCTAGCGGGTGGAGTTAGTTATTGGGATTTTAGGGCACAAAACAGTAAAGTTAACAGTGTTCATCGAGGGTGGGGGGGGGAAACGGCCGGACAGCGTTGTGCAACTAGAGTAGTGGGCTAAAAATAACTTTTGCAAAAAAAATCAAGAAAAAAAAAAAAAAAAAAAAAAAAAAAATTTTATTGCGGATCGGGGAGTCGACTCCTACCCGGTTCCAAAGGCTCCGGAGTCGACTCCAATATTTACTACCCGATGTCATCACTAGTAAAAATGCCTCCCCGGGTACCCGTCGATCTTACGGGCGGGTACCCGGGTACCCGAAATTACGAAATTTTAAGATTTTAAGATTTTTTTACGAAACCAAAAAAAATAAAAAGTGAATTCAGTAATTTATCTACTTTATATTGACAGGGCATCACTTTAACACGCACGTTCTCATAAACGTGAACATGTCGACGGTCTCGGGCGCCAGAGATGCTCGTTTCTAATGTCCAGCTGTTGAAAATGCACATTCATTAGGAACTGATGTTGCCAGAATGCATAAATATCTCCGCCAGTCACTTATCGGCGATTACGATGAATAGGGGTGCGCGCGCAGCGTGTTGGTGACGTCACTCACTGGAGCTCGACGGACGAAATACGAGCGCGTATTAATGACAAATTACTTACTGCCGCCGCTGCGCGCCGACGAGTGCAAGCCTGACCGGCGGCCGCATTAATTGAGCGGAATTTGAGACGAAAAACGGTCAAACGAGTACCCGACGACTCATTTCATTACCCGGGCTATTATCAACGGGCGGGTACCCGGGTGCCCGGGTACCCGTTCACAGCCCTACTTATATTAGACATTAGAGAAATGCTAGGTGTAGAGAAGTTAAGTGACAGGATAGGAAGGACACGGTTGAGATGGTATGACATATGAAACAAATGGGGGAAAATAGGATGCCCAAGAAAATGTATGAAAGAAGGATTGAAGAAGGAAGAAGAAGACAGGGTAGACCAAGGAAGAGATGGAAGGATATAATAGCAGGAGACTTGGAGGCAAGAGGAGAGAGCTGGGAAAGATGTCGAAGAGATACGATTGTGGGAGGATAGAAAGAAGTGGAAATATTTGGTTACTAAACCCAAGCTGACCCTGCCAGAAGTAGGAAACGGCGATGGACAATGATGATAATGAATAATATATATATATTATGGTGTAGTTTCGTTTTTTATATTTAAAGTTGTATTGGCCCTGAGGATGATGGGTGAAATCTCATCGAAACGTCGGCCCAATGAAAATATACGTGGCATTGAAACCGAAAAACCGATTACATTAATACATATATATATTATATATACAAGAAAAGACCCATTTCATACCGATTATTAGTTTATTACTATGCAGCAAAATCCTCGACTGTAAGAGATAGAGAAGAAAAACATAGACAGGCGGCAGAGATGAGATTCCTGTGGAGCACAGTGGGCAAGACAAGACGGGATATAGGCCTAATCAGCAACACGAATATTAGAAAAATGCTGGTGTAGAGCAGTTAGGTGACACTGACAGTATGGGTAGGGTACGGTTGAGACTTGAGATGGACATATGAAACGAATGACAGAAGTGAGGATGCCCAAGAGAATGTATGAAAGAAAGAAGAAGACAGCAGAGGACAAGGAAGAGGTAGGAGGACATCATAGCAGGAGACCTAAAGGTAAGAGGAGAGAGCTGGCAAGATGTGGAAGAGATTTAAAGTCCCCCACTGAAAATCAGTTATAAGTGAGTGGGTAGACTCTAAATAAAATTTATTTATTTATTTTATATTTTAACATATGGTGCTGTAACGTGGCCAATGGGCTGGAAGGAAGAAAGTGCTATACAGGCAGCTGCGATGAAGTTCATACGCAGTGTGGCAGGTGTGACAAAGTTAGACAAGATACGAAGTAGTATGATAAGGAAGAAAGTAGGAGTAGAGAGCCTAAAGTTCAAGATGGGAAAGGAGCGACTACAATGGTATGGACATATGAGAAGAATGGAGAAGAATAGAATCCCAAGACAAGCATTTGAACTAAAGAATGATATGAGAAGAGTGGGAAGACCTCGAGATAGATGGCAAGATCAAGTACAGGCAGATGTGGAGGAGAGAGGAGGAGTGGTTGAAGAGAGAGAAAGATGGTGGAAGGACAGGAAAAAGTGGAGAGAGTTGGTGTTACGACAAAAAAATGAGGAAGAAGATGAGGTGCCGAGCTTGGCAGGCCGGTGCTGATTCGGTGATGCCCAAGATTTAGGTGGAAACACCCCTTTACCCAACTAAACGATGTTGGAACAAAGTGTAGTGATATATATATATATATATATTTATTTATACGATTGTAAGAGGAAAGAAATAAGTGGAGAATCAGGTAAAAACCCAAAGCTGACTCAGCCAAAAGCGGGATAGATGAAGAATGATGAATAAAAGCAAAAACGGTAGAGGAGAGATTCCCGTGAATAATATATGAACAGAAGATAAACCTTAAAGACAAAAATCACTTCGTAAAAACCCGTAACTCAAATGCTTTTGAGGCGTAACCAAAGCAATATTATCACGAAGACGTCAGTTAGATCCTCAAGCCCTTTGACTAGAAGGGTGCACAAACGTAAACTGATCTGGTCAATCCCTGGAAGTGGAATGAATTCAAAGAACCTGGCTCTGTGAAATATCAAGCAGTCCTTAGGTTGTTGCAGAGGCGGATTTATAGGTACGCGCAGTGCGCGTCGGGTGGGTGAGGGGCCCCCGAATTCTGCCATTAGAAAATATATATATGTTAGTACTTAAGACAGAAATTAAAAAAGTGACTTTTTTAATTTCTGTCTTTTGTACTAACATATCAGCATCATAGTCGCCTACTATAAAACCAAGGTAAAACATATATATATATATACATATGCCAATGTTGGCCTACCCAAGTGGCGCTATGCCATACATAGAATAGAAGTTTTGTATTATGTAGCCTATTTTGAATCCTTATTTAAAACTCTCAGTTCAGAAAACACCTTTCCTTTTTATTTATCAGTGGCAGAACTTTGTTTCATGCAAAATTTCTATGGAGCCCCCTAACAGATACACACATACATAGGCTCAGTGTTGAATTCAGGCTTTTCATCCTGGGGGGGGAGGGGGGGGGGGACTATATAATATCCCGGAGGTATTATATAGGGACTAAGTATGGGAAGTTTGGGAGGCTTTGCCCCCCAACGATAGCGCCGCAGGTGAAAATTGTGAAAATCACGTTTTTCGAGTGCGTTTGGTGCATTTTAGAACAAAGTTGTGGGCTGAATGCAATACCAAAATAATGCAGCTTTTGTGTGTTGTTGTTGTGTTGTGGACGCTAAAAGTTCCTAATTATCCGCTAGATTTCACCTTCAAACCGGTAGATTCACAAAACGGTCATTTTAGCAACGAAAACCAATATTTTCCAAACAGGGTGAAATAGGCCCAACTGTTTTTTTACTAAGTTTTCTTTTAACGTGGCCCCCTAAACTAGCTGGGCCCGCCCGCAACTTGCAGGCCCTGCGTGCGCCTAGTTCCGCCACTGATATTTATATTCCTTTAGTATATTGTCAGAAATCATCAGTCTGACTCTGAAATGAGTCTGCTATATTAGTCTATGCTAAATTCAAAATAAAATCAAACGTTAATATGTTGCCATGAATGATGTGAATTGTTAGCTCGAGAGGACGACAAAACAAATTGACGCACACAAACTTCATTGTTTTGGTATTGCATTCAGCCAATTACTTTTTTTCTAAAACGCACCAAATGCACTCTAAAAACCCTGATTTTCAACTAATTTTACCTGCAGTGCTTTTTATGGAGGGCTCCAACCCCATGATTATGTCCTAAATCTGCCACTGCAATGACAATAAGACCCCAAAACAGGCTGTGCGCTGTAAAACTGTAAAACCGCCTCCGGGTTGTTGGGTCCAAGTCGGTTACCCCTCGCCCACCAGGCTTCCGTCATATAGCCGAGGCTTGGTGGACGGAGGATACATTCGGCAGACCCAGACGAGGGGAATAATCGGGGTCTTTATGACCTCTCTGCAACACGTCAATCAAAGCCTGTTTGTCACCTGTTTGGCAGATACAAATGTAATGTCGTCGGCTGTGCATTGAGTTACACGCATGTATGAAGTGATTTTATTCTACAGATAAACAATAGCGTAGCCTTGGCATACTAATCATTCATAGCCTAATGTGAAACTGAACACATTAAGTCAAAAAAATTATGAAGGCCTTTTGTATGACATTACTGTCGCATGACATTGTACTGGCAACTAGCACCTTAGTAACCTTACCCGGATCTACAACGCTTATCCGTGACAATAAAATATAACCCACCCAACATTTTGAAATTTATTAGCGTCTTATTAATTATTAATTAATAATTACTAAGCTACTGTATTCTTACCACTAAGCCCCAAACCCAACAGTTCACTGTTAAGGGTGTTAAGGGGATCCTTCCCCTGGGTTTTCTTGAAGTTATTAGTCTTGCCGGTGTTTAATAAGGGCGGCAGGTTTCCGAGAAGGGGGAACGTGGAACTCGCTGGTTTGGCCACATCCGGTCTCGCTGTGCTGTCGTCTCGTGCTTTACTAAATGTGAGCGAATTGTCTTTGGGAGCACTATCATCCTGCGTTTTACTGTTTAACTTTGATAACAAACTGTTTCTCCCATCTTCGATCCTTTCGTGGGTGATGTTTTCAGGCTTGTTGGAGGGCGAGTTCGTCGTGGAGTTGCTTAAAGAGTCGTCCGGTTCGTCAGCGTGCAGATTGGTGCCATTTGAAGTGTGGACAGAGATCGAGTGAATCGACCCTACTGACGAATGGGCGGAGTCTAAGTGGTTCGAGGCAGAGTGACCGGATGACTTCTCTTCAACGGGATTTTGAAAATTATCGACATGATTTGACTGCTTTTCTACTGTGTTATTTCCATTAGTTTTAGGTAGTGTTTCGTCGTGATCTGTTGCTATTCCTTGGGCTAGCCTTAGAATCTCGAGCAATAGCGGCCCTTTTCTCCCACTGAGGGTTTTAATTTTCAGATCCTTTATCAACTGATTTCTTCCGTCGTAACTAAAGTCTTTACCACATCTGGTTTCTGGATCAAACACTGACAGTGTGTATGTTAATTCGAAAAACTCTAAGAGTTCCCTGACCAGTGATAGAGTAAGAGAGCCTTCAGCCGAAGACACAAATTCTTGGAACGGTTTATTTAAAATTTGTGACTTCTGAAACAAACAAACAAACAAACAAAATAAATTAGGCTAAAGAACAAACATTTTACCGTAGGCTAGGTATTTCGTAAGCTAAGGACCTACTTCTTATTCCGAGTTGCAAAGTATTAGGCCCTGGACATGGTGGTATATATATTTAAGTGATTTCACTGCCGTGAATTTTGTGGTCGCTTAATGCACGCAGTGCAGACGGTCGCCGACAGAATGCGCAACGTGTCAGGTGGTAGTCACGTGACGTAGAACTTACAAGATGGCGACCTTGGGGACCAATAAGACGGCTCGAATTCGAAAATTCGAACGTTCCGCTACCGATCTGAATGCATGGCCTTCAATAAAGTGTATACACACGCCATCTATATAGGTATCAGAGTCGATAAAGAAGTTTGGGGAAACTTCTTTATCGACTCTAATGGTACTCTGTCACGTCGCGATCCTGGCGGTGTCCGTCTGAACTGCGTGCGTTAAGCGACCACGAAAATAGCATTGCTGGATACGCAAGTGAAATCACCTAAAGATATATAGGCCTACCACCATGCCCCTGAAACTAAATACACAGAGCACTCTAACATCTAGACCCATTAAAATCAAATGAAATAGGGCTTATAGTAAATGCCTATTAGGCCTAACATCTTCTTTTAACTGCTACCCGTTAGCCTATGTATTGCAACATAAATTTGATAGGCCTATCTCAAACTCTCTCAAGACTTTGGTAAATTATATAATTGCTTTCTTTACCAATTAGTTACCTTCACAACCCTAGGTCATTTTCCATAATCTAATCTACAATGTAGGGACCTGTTGCCCTAGCCTAAACTAATTTACAAGCTATGGTAGCATGTTACCATTTGAAGTAAGCCTACTAGCTAGGCCACACAAAACAGAAAACTTGGCGTGAAGGCACAAGCATGTGAGCCACTGTATATGATATGATATTTATTGGTATTGTCATAGATATTTACATAATTCATGTAGATAATTAGACCCAATTAAAAACAAGATACATATTACTATATACATTTTTAAGTAACATAAAAATAGCACTTGCACGTCAGTTTAAATACATTAGGAAACGCTCAGTTGGACGCGTTGATAAGCGAGCACGTGCTATAGCAGCTATAGACCCACATTGCACATTTTTTTAAATTTTAAAATTTGCGACGTTCGCTGTCCACAGGGCCATATTTCCAATATTATTTATTATTGCCAAGGTATTTGGGTAAACCCGTGTGTAAACCTTTACTTTGTGGTTAAAATCCACCGCCATCTAGAGAACCTTGACTCCTTGGGAAAACTATTTAAACTCTTTGTTGACAAATAATAGACTGCTTCCTCGAAAGTATTTTGATTACTTCTAGGTGGCAGTGCATTAGAAACTTCGCGCGTCTTTTCGTTGCCATGGCAACGTTACTTTTGTTATAATGTAATTTCCATCTACACTACTTATCGGATCAAAATAAAATTAACATATTCGTGACCGGACGGACATTCTAAATGATTTGGCTATCTCAGATTTTGTCGCCGTTTAGTTTGAAAAAAAAAACTTTCGATTAACTTTAATGTAACTTTTTAACGTTTTGCTACAAAATTAATGGCATTTAATCGAGAACGAAGCTTGCGGATGGTCAAAATTTCAACTCGATCCGAGCCTCCGTTCAAACATTATGGCGAGACATACAAACAAATAAAAAACAAACAAAAACAAAATCAGTGACTAATTTTTCCGGCAGAGTCAAATGGAAACGCTCGCTTCGCTCGCTTAATAATGGTTTGTCACCCATATTACATGCTTTCTCCATCATGAATATTTACAATGTGCAAATGCTGTAGTAAGAATAAAATGTTAGTAGGCTATACATAAAAAAATCTGGCAATAGGCAATAGGCAATAGTTGGTAGCTAGCTCTAAGCTTGGACTCTTATTAATATTAACCTACCACTGCTCCGTCCTGTTCTTCCAAGGCTAGAAAGACACCTGCACGAAGTTCTGCCTGTAAAAAGAAACAAATAATATGCAAGATAAGCATGAATAAAATAAACAGATGTTTCTGACTAAGTGATGGTCCTGTGAAGCATTACATGGATCTTCAACATCCTGCCAACTGACATGATTCTTTGCTCGTTTATTATTTTTTATTTATAAGAACAGAAAAATATATGCAAATTTACGGTGGTGTATAATTAAAAGAGGGAGCACAGCGACTGAGTCTTACAACTCAAATGGGTCAATTTTTGTTTTTGAGTCGGTGTGTGTGCGCGTTCAAAAATGACCGTACCACTAAACCGATTGCGCTAAAATTTTAAACAAACACCCGAGAACAAGTTTGTGGGTGCTATTAACATTTTCAGCAAAATCCATTGCAATACTAGGAAGCTTCGCAAACGCTTTTTCAGGCGCGTTGTTGGATGAGCGTATGTTTTTTTAAACGAAAAAAGTGTAAAATTGCGATTTTCATGATAAATTATTTTTCGATTGCGCTCAAATTTTACACAAATATATAAATTCATAAAATTGAGGTTCTGTGAAACTATCATCACAATCGGATAAAGCATGTAGATATTACATGTCGAAGAATGTTTTAAAAATAAAAAAATCGTAAAATTGTGATTTTCATAAGAAAATAATGTTTTGATTGCGCTCAAATTTCACATGAATAGGCCTATATTAGGCCTAATTCATAAAATTACTGTTTTGTGAAAAAATTATAACAATCGGATGAAGCATGTAGGTGTTAATAAGTCGAAGAAAAATATGCTAAAAAAAATAGGCTAGGCCTACTTAGCTCATTTAATTAAACTAGGAAACGCTCAGTTGGACGTGTTGATAAGGGAGCACGTGCTATAGCTAGACCCACATTGCACATTTTTTTAAATTTAAAAATTTAAAACGTTCGCGTTTCCAGTATTATTTATTATTGCCAAGGTATTTGGGTAAACCCGTGTTTAAATCTTTACTTTAAAATCCACCGCCATCTAGAGGACCTTGACTCCTTGGGAAAACTATTTAAACTCTTTGTTGCCAAATAATAGACTGCTTCCTCGAAAGTATTTAGATTCCTTCTAGGTGGCAGTGCATTAGAAACTTTGCGCGTCTTTTCGTTGCCATGGCAACGTTACTTTTGTTATAATGTAATTTCCATCTACACTACTTATCGGATCAAAATAAAATTAACATATTCGTGACCGGACGGACATTCTAAATGATTTGGCTATCTCAGATTTTGTCGCCGTTGAGTTTGAAAAAAAAACTTTCGATTAACTTTAATGTAACTTTTCAACTTTTTGAACGATTTTGCCACAAAACTAATGGCATTCAATCGAGAACAAAGCTTGCGGATGGTGAAAATTTCAACTCGATCCGAGCCTCCGTTCGACCGCTATCATGAGCCAAAAAAGCTGCACGACTTTCCGTTGCCATGGTAACCGTACTTTGTTATAATGTAATTTCCATCTACACTACTTATCGGATCAAAATAAAATTAACATATTCGTGACCGGACGGACATTCTAAATGATTTGGCCATCTCAGATTTTGTCGCCGTGAAGTTTGAAAAAAAAACTTTCGATAAACTTTTATGTAACTTTTTAACTTTTTGAACGATTTTGCCACAAAACTAATGGCATTCAATCGAGAACAAAGCTTGCGGATGGTGAAAATTTCAACTCGATCCGAGCCTCCGTTCGAACGTTATCGCGAGACATACAAACAAAAAAACAAACAAAAAAAACAAAACCAGTGACTAATTTTTCCGGCAGAGTCAAATGGAAACGCTCGCTTCGCTCGCTTAACAACAATGGTGTTTGACCTTCATTGATTATCAATCATGTTTCGAATGTCAGATGACTCGTAGGCCGTGACCAAGGTGTACTCGAATCTCCACGATCAAGGTTCCGCATAACAAAACCAATTTTGTTTAATATTTTGACATACTAGGAAACGCTCAGTTGGACGCGTTGATAAGCGAGCACGTGCTATAGCTAGACCCACATTGCACATTTTTTTTTTAATTTAAAATTTGCGACGTTCGCTGTCCACAGGGCCATGTTTCCAATATTTTTTATTATTGCCAAGGTATTTGGGTAAACCCGTGTGTAAACCTTTACTTTGTGGATAAAATCCACCGCCATCTAGAGGACCTTGACTCCTTGGGAAAACTATTTAAACTTTTTGTTGACAAATAATAGACTGCTTCCTCGAAAGTATTTTGATTACTTCTAGGTGGCAGTGCATTAGAAACTTCGCGCGTCTTTTCGTTGCCATGGCAACGTTACTTTTGTTATAATGTAATTTCCATCTACACTACTTATCGGATCAAAATAAAATTAACATATTCGTGACCGGACGGACATTCTAAATGATTTGGCTATCTCAGATTTTCTCGCCGTTTAGTTTGAAAAAAAACTTTCGATTAACTTTAATGTAACTTTTTAACTTTTTGAACGATTTTGCCACAAAACTAATGGCATTCAATCGAGAACGAAGCTTGCGGATGGTCAAAATTTCAACTCGATCCGAGCCTCCGTTCGAACGTTATGGCGAGACATACAAACAAAAAAACAAACAAACAAACAAACAAAAAAAAAACAAAACAAAACCAGTGACTAATTTTTCCGGCAGAGTCAAATGGAAACGCTCGCTTAACTAGGAAACGCTCAGTTGGACGCGTTGATAAGCGAGCACGTGCTATAGCTAGACCCACAATGCACATTTTTTTAAATTTTAAAATTTGCGACGTTCGCTGTCCACAGGGCCATGTTTCCGATATTATTTATTATTGCCAAGGTATTTGGGTAAACCCGTATGTAAATCTTTACTTTGTGGATAAAATCCACCGCCATCTAGAGGACCTTGACTCATTGGGAAAAATATTTAAACTCTTTGGTGACAAATAATAGACTGCTTCCTCGAAAGTATTTTGATTACTTCTAGGTGGCAGTGCATTAGAAACTTTGCGCGTCTTTTCGTTGCCATGGCAACGTTACTTTTGTTATAATGTAATTTCCATCTACACTACTTATCGGATCAAACTAAAATTAACATATTCGTGACCGGACGGACATTCTAAATGATTTGGCTATCTCAGATTTTGTCGCCGGTTAGTTTGAAAAAAAAACTTTCAATTAACTTTAATGTAACTTTTTAACTTTTTGAACGATTTTGCCACAAAACTAATGGCATTCAATCGAGAACAAAGCTTGCGGATGGTCAAAATTTCAACTCGATCCGAGCCTCCGTTCGAACGTTATGGCGAGACATACAAAAAAAAACAAAAAAAAAAAAAAAAAAAAACGAGTGACAAATTTTTCCGGCAGAGTCAAATGGAAACGCTCGCTTAATTATTCTCATTCTGACATGGTCTGACAGTGGTTGAGTGGTTCTCAACCTTTTTGCATCTGCGTCCCACTTGATACCTTCAAATAATTTTGTGACCCAATTAGGCCTATACAAAAAAAAAAAAATGAATTTTAATATTTTAGTGCACTTCCAACAAGATAAGAGGGATGATGAATGATAGTAATTTTAGTGATGACATCAGGTACCCGGAAACCGGTTCCAAACTGGTTCTATGGCGACCCGGTTCTGACAAGTTTCAAGTTCACTATGTACAACAGTGAACTTTGCGGACACATTTTCCTGCAAAAATTGTAATTCTATGCACCGATTCTTGTGCGGTTTATTTCCACGGAGCCCGTAATGACGTAGCTGGCTATCTATCCTTCCTCACTAGCTGATTATCAAGCACTCGAACGGCGCTACAATGACACTCGACTGTCGGCAGTCGTACGTAACAAAGCGCGGGCGCCGAAGCCAGCTCACTCCCTGCCGTACAGTCTCTTTCAAAAAACACGCACGTAGGCCTAAGTCTGATTGGATGAGCGTAGCGAGCGAGTGAAGCGAAGATTCCATTTCACTAACACTGGAGAAAAAAAAACTTTTTTTTTGTTTTTTTTTGTATTTTGTGTGTTTGTTAACTTGATTTCAGCTAAACCGATACTCCGATTGTAATGAAATTTTCTGGAGGCCTTCAAAATCTCTGAACTTAGAACTGCCACGCTTTTTAGCGCAATCAAAAAATTATTTCTCATGAAAATCTCAATTTTACGATTTATTTCAATTTTTAAACTTTCTTCGGCAAATAACACCTAAGGCCTACATGCTTTATCAGATTGTGATGATTTTTTCACATAACCTTAATTTTATGAATTAATATATATTTGTGTGAAATTTGAGCGCAATAGAAAATTATTTCTTATGAAAATTGCAATTTTACGATTTTTTTGATTTTTTAAAACTTTCTTCGACTTATAACACCTAGGCCTACATGCTTTATCCGATTGTAATGATTTTTTCACAGAACCTTAATTTTATGAATTAATATATTCGTGTGAAATTTGAACGCAATCAAAAAATTATTTCTTATGATAATTGCAATGTTACGCTTTTTTCATTTTTTCAAAAATTTCTTCGACTTAGGCCTATAACACCTATATGCATTATTTGATTATAATATAGTGTGTATAGTAATGGGCGCCCCTGATCCTCATGTCGTCGACGTAAAAATTAAAACAATATTACCAAGCGTGTCTCGCAGGCCATAGCAATGGGAAAACGAAATCAATTTAAATACCATCTGCGTAACACATGGTTGCTCTATGCACCAATTACGCTCATCCAACAACGCGCCTGAATTAGCGTTTGCAAAGCTTCCTAGTATGTAGGCCCCTACATTGAACAAAATTGACCTTTAAAAACTGGTTCCAAACCGGTTCCGGCGTGGAGGAACCAGTTTGAACTTTTTGGACACGATGTCATCACTAATAGTATAATGCTATGCTGTTGATAATCAAGCTTTGCTGTCCTTTTGATTTAATTTTTAATGACCAAAATTCTCCACTGGCTTCTAGCCTACATCAATGTTCAATAATAAGATAGCGTTGCAGAATGCAAGGTTTCAAGGACTCATTCCTAGGTGTTTTTCCACAAAACATATTACAAGTGGCAAGTGTCCGTCGTTTGTTACCGGTAGGCTACTTCTTCCCCACCCTCATTCCCATAAATTTTAATTTTACTTTGAATTTCCCAAAATCGTTACGCCAACGGTACCCACTTCCAACCCCTTTGTGACCCACTGGTTGAGAACCACTGCTCTATGACATTAGAGAAGTAGGCAGAGGCCTACATGTTGTCAAGTGAATAAGATGATTGTAATTAGCTTAAGCTCGGTGCACATATTTTCCGAAGGTTTTAGGTTTAAGGTTTATGGTTTATGGTCTAAGAAATGTTTTTCTATAACGTTTCTAGTACGCGCGCTACCATTGGCCGGATTTATGAGAGCTCGCTTCTCATTGGCTGGGTTTAGTGTTTAGTGTTTTCGAGCTAAGAAGTTGAAATATTTTTATCTTGTTAAACCTTATTGACCCTAAACCTTAAACCTTGGGAAAGAATGTGAACGCGATAACGCATTGAGCATGTTTCAACTTCGTTAAACCATAAACCTTAAACCTTAGGAAGTTATGTGCACCGACCTTTATTTTAATCTAGGGCGACGTTCGTTCGCCCGCAGCCAAGCGCCCGCGACTGCTTACGCGACGACGAGCTCGACCCTGTATACTCCTACCCGAGTTGAGTAGTTTTCAGCCCCGAAAGATTTACAATCTTGAAACATGGTATATGACCTGATATGTTATCCATGACCTACCGGTACCAAAAAAAAAATCAGCCCGATCCGACAACCCGTTCTGTGTTAAAAAAGTGCCTGTTGACGAGCGCCAAGCCAACCATTTTTGTGGTAAAAAAAGTAACAATTTTAAACTTTAAATCAGAAAAAAATTACTTGGCTATTGAATTTGGTTAGTTACGAGAACTCTAAATAGCAAAGCAATTTTTTTATGATTTTGAGAAATTTTTACTTTTTTTACCACGAAAATGGTTGGCTTGGCGCTCGTCAACAGGCGAAATGATCTTACTTATTTTCAATGCGAAACTAGGGAGAAAGAAAGAAATGCTTGTCTCAACTTCTATATCTCACAGCATTCACAGTGGAAGACTTTTGAAGGAGAGCTTGGTTGCGTTTTTTTTTTTTTTTTACAAATTTTTGTATTTGGGGGTTAGTTACCTATTCATCAAATTAACACATAGCTGGTTGTTTTCTTCAGGAGCTCCGCTATTAACTTTGTAATAGACTGAGCATTTTGACGTTTAGGTGGGTGTTATTTAAACACTAGGAAAACGCTTAAGTCCCGCCGCGTTGATGGATGAGCTTTTTTGTAAGTTTTTAGTTTGCGTAGGACCACTTTTCCTTAACAAGTGCTTTTTGAATGCATTATAGGTGATTGTTGTCAAGTTTCTATTAATTGTTACTTGTTGATTGTTATTAAAAAACCTCAAAAACCTCATATTAAAACCTTAATTCTATGGATTCTGGCTAACTTTTTCAACTTTTTCTTTCAAAAAGCAATAAATCACCATAACCTTAAGTCCTTAATGTCCATGTGAAATATGAACGTTTTAGCCCCACCCGTTTGGTCAGAATCGACCCAAATGTCACGAAAATATTGCGCTAAAAATCGAAAAAATCGTGAACTGTGGGTCATTCTTGAAAAACTTGCCCAAACCCTGTCACATCACTTTCACATTTTTTATTTTTTTAAATATTCATGCAAGTTTTAAATCCTTGATAGCTTATTTTTGCTGCATTAATTCTGAACTCAAAAATCATATTCACATACACCTGTTTAAAAAATTAGTACCAAAAATAAAAATAAACTTGTTCAAAAGTGTGATAAAAGCTGTGTCCTAGACAAGAATCTAAACTTTTAGGTTTCATTTTGTACTAGAAATAGTTATTTAATAAAGGTATGCTTAATTTTAAGACATCAATATTACCATAACCTATCTTTTAGGTATATTGAATGAAGTATCATTCCATTAATTTCATTGTTAGGACATATTTTATGTGTGTCTCTATTGTTACCTCACTCTTGTTACCTCACTCTTGTTACCAAGTTTGCATTTGAAAATTCCCGCCCTAAACAGAACCTCACAGTGCAAGCATGACAAGGCTGTGGTTTCCTGTCTAACAAGATGGCTGGTATGAATGCATCATGTAAATGAAGAAAATTATCATCTTTTTACTGTTAATTTGATGGGAGTATTTTAATTCAATCTCACTTTTGTTACCTAGATAATTTGAGGTAATGTTTTAGGTACATTATTTACTATAAATTACTTAACAGGGCAATCAATACCAGAACCCAGTGATAATACTGACAAGGAGAACAAGCATGGTTGACATTAATTATGAATATTTTTATGTTAAAATCTCACTTTTGTTACCCTCACTCTTGTTACTAAAAAGGAACACGGGTGAGATTCTGAGTAACATAGGTGAGTATTTATATGAAATTTCAGTACATTAGGGTTGCCAAGACCACTTCGAAGAGATGAGTTTACATTTGATGTAGAATTTCAAGGCTTTTGTGTTAAATAGGAAAATATATTTCTCACCTACGTTACTAAATCTCACCTTTGTTACCATATCTCACCTATGTTACCGCATATAATTTCAAGTTTCAGGAATAATTAAGATAAAAGTGACCATTGTTAAGCATGTACCCTAAGAACACGTACGTCTGGGCCTTGTAAGGGCCACATCCGGCTAGCCGGACGAAAACGTCCGTGCCACATGCGGCTAGCCGGATGCGGCTAGGTACTAGTTTTTGGCAGTCAGACCACGTATGGCCCATGCGTCTGGGCCTCGTACGGGACGCATCTGGCCAGCCAGACGCACGGCTAGCCTTGTGGTTGCCAGATCCCAGCCAGACAAGTTTTATTTACTGATGAGAGCATAGCCATGTTGCCATATGTGGGTCTGACAGGAAGTTTAGGACTCATGGGATAATGATAGGCATACATATTTATTCACAATTTTTTTTATAAATAACTGTCAATGATATATTTCATATTTTGTTTTTTTCTGCGATGGATGTGAGCAAGTGTATACTTACATGAAACATGGAGAGTTTCTGGCACCATGCACCGATATGAATCCACCTTCTTGCTGGGGGTGCGTACGTACTGCACGTGTTACCATTAGTATGAAGACCCAATTTTCTGGCAAGGGCTGAGTGGTTTAACCTTATCTTCATGTAAGACTTTTGCGTGCGTTCTGCATGCATTACCATTAGTATGAAGACACGTTCTTTCTGGCAAGGACTGCATGAGTCCTTCTGTACGACTTCTGCTCCTGGCTTTGCGCGGTGTGCCTATATGAATCATCCTCTTGCTATAACGGTTCGTGCGTACTGCATGTATTACCATAAGTATGAAGACACGATCCTCCTGTCAAGGGCTGAGTGGTTAAACATTACCTTCTGTTCGACTTCTGCTCCAGGCTTTGAACATATGAATCCACCTTCTTGCTATAGGGGCGAGTGCGTACTGTATTTTAACCTTAGGTATTTTTACACTTTCTGGCAACAGATGTGTAGTAGCTACATTACCATTTACCTTCAGGATGATCTACCGCTTCTCGCTGGTGCGGTGCGCCTATATGAATCCTTTGGGGGGTGTGTACTGCGTATATATTACCTTTCCATAGGACTCCAAAAACGTGTGCTACGTGCGTGTGCATTATACGTAGCATAAATACCTACACCACAGAGACCAGCATAGATCCAGCCTTCTCGAGAGAGCATTCGCAACTAACCAAAGAAAGGTAACAGACAAGTCATTCATTATTTTCAAATTCAAACTCGACGCTACCCCCACCCTCTTTCTGCCCTAACGGCTAAACAGTTGTTTGTCAAGACGAGTCTGGCTGGCCGTGTGTGGAAATGACATGGCTAGCATCCGTCGTGCCACATACCGCTGATCTAGGTTAAGACGCATCTGGGCCACATATGGCTAGCCAGTTGTTTCCCAAGTCATGGCTAGACGCGTATGGCAAGGATCTGGCTGGCATCCGACGGCCAAGCAGTTTAAAATGTATGGCTAGCCTGGTATGGGCCAGACGATTCCCAGACGTGCTTCCCGTACGTCAGGCAGCCAGATGAGGGCCATACGTGGCCCAGACGATCCCAAAAATCCTGTGCTACTAGGGTATGCTGTTTGCCTAGTTAAAGTACTGTAATACATCTAATCACAATCAATACAAACAATTTTTTTCTCAATAAAAAGTAAAAAAATGAGTTTAAAATTTGATCATTAGTAACAAAGGTGAGTAAAAACACATTTTTTGTGTAGCAAATACTTCTTGAATGAATCAATACATATATATTCTTAAACTATGCTATCAACATTTTCTATAATTTATCTCTTCAAGAAAATCTAGGAACTGCTTGTCACTAAAAACATTGAACAAAAAAAGTAACACGGGTGAGTTTTTTTGTATGATGTCCTACCTATCTTTTTTTTCCCGTGCCATTTATAAAAAATCTTACAAATCAATACTGTTTATGTATCAACAGATGGTTTCTGCTTAATATCATGTAGTCGAGGCAGTCGACAAAGCAAAATTATATTTGAAAAAAATAAATTCCAAAAAGGCAAGTTTTTCAAGAATGACCGAGTACGATATTCATGAGAAATATTTCTTCGATTGTACCCAAAAACAATACACCTCTAAGTTCAGAGATTTCGAAGGTCCCCTCAAATTTTCATCAAGATCGCATGCTGTTTGCCCGGTAGAGAGCAAACAAACAGACAAAAAAAAAAAAAAAACACCCGAGCTAAATTTCTCCCAGTCAGTGAAATTGAAGTCTTCGCTTCGCTCATCCAAAAATTTATCTCGTAGGCCTATGTAGTTTCCTTCGTCTGGGCCCGGGGTAAGATTTGGCCCAAAGCATTCCTCTGATAATCGCACAAGGTGAGAAAAGAGGTTATCTCATAAACATCAGCTAGTAAGTAGAAGAGTGCTTTACTGCCTAAAACTAGAAACGAGCTCTACGAAATGTCCCTTAGACTAGGAAAACACCACTGTTGTTGTGAGACAAGACAAGTGAGCGAGCCATGTGTTGAGTTGCTAGGCCTAGGCCTACCCTACATAACAAGCATTTGAGTTGGTTTGCAAAATTGTATATACGTAGGATGCTTTTTGGCCGAGCAAACCGCTATTATATATCAAAAGGGTGGTGAACCCTCTTCACTCTGAAAATAGGCCTATACGAATTATATGGAATAATTAACCCTCGCGTGGGGTTCTACAAACCCCAGGGTCTACATTCGACTCTGTTTCTCTGCATCGGACTGTTTTACGACTCTAGATTCTCAGTACCTTCAAGTCACTCTATCCGTTAGCGAAATTTGTAACCCTCTAATCATTAGGGTTTTTAGTGTTGTTATATTGCTGGTCTGAACTTGGCTGGGGTTGCTGAAACCCCACGCGAGTGATCACGTTACAGTATCTGCATAGGGAAACTCAATGCTATTTTGGCTTAAATTTTGAAATTTTGGAATTTTGGAAAAATTCTTCTTGTAATTTTCCTTTCTGGTTCATGTTTATTACTAAAAAGTGAAACAAAACTTAAAATTGCATTATTTTGACACCTTTTTTAAATATTTTGAAAATGTCCATTTTTTAAATCTGAAAAATACAATAAAAAATATTTCATACAAAAAGGTTCATTGGCATTGGCATTTTATTTCACTGTCCTCCCAGTAACAACCACCTACATAGTAGTTCCACAAATCATTTGAGCACAGAAATAAACACCCAAAACATCCTACTGCACTAATTACAGCCCAAAATAATTTGGGGTTTGAGAAACCCCACGCGAGGGATGGTGTTAAGAAATTCCACGCGAGTGACGGAGGGTTAACCCATCTGCACCCATAAGCGTACCAGTACGCATATTTAATACCCAACACTATAGCCATAAGCGTACTGGTACGCAATTGCGCGCGCCTGCATTCAAATAAGCATAGGCGGCAAACTACTGGTCGGAAAGTCGATCGAACAGCTTTTTCGAGAATGTCTAGCATGTGGCTCTACCTAGCGTCACTTTTATGACCTTGGTTCATTTGTTTTCGATTTATCATCGACTCTTTTATTGAGCGGAATTTTGGCAAACTTCTGAGTAAACATGGCGTGTTCTGACAGGCGTGATTTCGGTTTGCGTAAGAAAACGACGATATTTCTCAATTTTGGATGTTTAGGCTCGGATTTTTGTGACAGTGATAGTGAAAGTGTAAACAATGACTCGTGTTTGCTTAGGCGTAGGCCTGTAACAGTTATAAGTGATAGTGACAGTGATGATGCAGATGTAAATATTGACGACAGTAGTAAAGAGGATGTAAATATTGATGATGGATCGGTGATGGAAGTGGATGAAGATAGTGATGAAGACCCGCCAAATGTAAATGTGCGTAGGGCTAGGCCTAGGGTGGATGTTTTGGGAGGGGGTGGTGATTGTTAAGTTTTGACACTTTTAGTGGAACTCTGTAACTAATCGGAGCGCGCCTAAAAAGTGCGTGGTTTCGGGGGTCGCGCGCCGTATTGACCGTGCGGGTGGGGATGGGTTAACAAAGATTGAACACAACGCTAGGTACCTAGGAACCATTTCACTGTCGTCGGCGAGCCATGTTTGCTATGCCATTTACTTAGTAGGCCTGGGCCTACCAACCTTTTCAAAAAATACTGTAGGCCTACAGTACTACCATAAACCTTTAACGTTGCTATTTTAAATATAAAGTACTTTAAACGCCAAAGGACTTTCGTTTAAAATAGCGACGTTGAAGGTTTTGAAGTTTTTTTTGTTAATTTAACAGCAAAAATGGTGTTGAAAAGTTGGACCCCCCCAACTACAAGAGTGACTCACTCCCCCCAGACCAGACCTAATTTCTGCTCTCCCCTAAAAACGATCTAAATTCCCTCAAAGACCCACTATCTACAACATCCCCAGAGACTGCAGTGAGACTGCAGGCTTACACATCATGGCCTTACACATGTGATGACAAACAACTAGGCTAGTGCGCCTAGGCCTACAGTTAAAATAACCAAACACCAATACGAGACAGCTCGCATGCATCTGCGCATCTGAGATAATTAATTGTGATCGGCTCTGGTACGTAGGTAGTTATAAATAGTAGGGCCTAGTATCTGTGGTGGAAATGGGCCTAGGGCCTACTCACCTAGGGCCTAGGCCTAGTCTTGACTCTTGACCAAGGCTTAAGGCTAGAGCCTTGCCACAATAAATTTGAACATAATTATTAAGAAGTATAGGCATTACCCTACGGTACTTATAAAATAACCACTATACTAAGCTGTGGCAAAAGTTTTAATTATTATTAGTTTAAAAGTGTAATCTGAAATTTATAGGTTATGGTTGTCAAGAAAACTTTGCCGCTTTAGCAAAACAATCCACAACCCATTGTGTATTTTGAAAATTTGATAAACCTTAGCCTACTTATTATCTTTAAAATACTTACACGAATTTTAGACAAAACACCATTATTTTCAAGCGTCTGAGCAACTAAAACGCGCAATTCAACATCTTGGCCTTCATCCGACATTTTTATTTGTTTATCCAAGAATTTTCTCAGCGCCTTATATATTAATGCGGATGCCTGACGAAGTCCAGGAAGGCGGTGGAAACATTACGTGGGGAAACTTCTTTAGGTTTGTTTGTTTGTCCACGTTATAGTACTCCTGGAACATGTATGTCAAATAAACCCGTTTTTCTGTCCTGGTGTAACTGACCTACGTACGTAGCAAAAGATGACGAAATTCGAATCTCCATTTTATCGTCTTTTATAAATTAATGATTATATCAATATTTAGAATTTTAAGAAATATCTTTGGTCATGGTCTTAAAAACGAACATTTTTATTAACTTTCCCCACTAATTCACTACTTTTTGGCCGAGCAAAAACAAATATTTAATTCAGCACACATACACCTACAGTACGGTCAGTAGGCCCCTACCTAGCCCTCCACCCACAATATCACCCCATGGGACCCCAGCATTGATTAAAGAAGGCTATTCTTCTTTAATTAATCAATGACAACCTAGCTCCCCTTTCTCTCTCTCTCTCTCTACCCCCCCCCCCCCCCCCCCGGAAAAATTTCTTTGTTGAATAAATATGCGATGTACTTTTTTTTAAGTTAATGCATTCTGTGGGCGTACATCTGAATTTCTCTTCACTCCCAAGGCAGAACACAATAACTCCCGACAGATAATGCGTTCTCCCCTTGGGGGGAGATAAATATTATTATTGTGTTTATAAAAAATAATGTCAGCCTATCAGCTAATTCACGTTCACATATCTTGTTGCAACACGGAAAGCCTAGTTTACGTTTCAGCGTCAAATGCCATTCATTTCAAGTTGAGTTGATTGCCGATTGCAACCAATGATAGGTTGTGGCAGGTTCCTTGTCCCCCTTTCTTTCTCTCCTCCTTCTGTTGTCGTGTTGCTTTTACTTTTTTGTAACATTTCAAAAGCCTACTTTTTGCAAATTGATATTGTGAAGTATGTACTTTAAACAAAATATAATCAAATTAGGCATATTGTAGAAATGTATGCAACAGCATAAGCATTTATTTATTTCCATCAAAACACTAATATCGTGTACCTATTTAAAGTTTCTTACACTTACCTTAATTGAAAATTATGAATATTGTCACTTCAAACGTTAGAATACCATGCTTAACTGATTCTCAATACGTGGGAAAACCTATCTAGTAAGACTTAGAATATGACAACAGTGGATGAGAGCCTGTGCAGGCTGTAGATATGAAGTTTTAGAGAATTTACTAATTTAATTAATTTACTAATGTGAATTTATAATGAATGTACTTTATGGGAGCCCACTCGGGATAATTGGATGAGCGTAGCGAGCGAAGCGAAGATTCCATTTCACTACAATGAGAAAAAAATCCGGAATGTTTTTTTTTTTTTTTCTTTCTTTCTGTATTTTTGTGTTTGTTAAAACGATTCCGGCTAAAACCCATACTCCGATTGCAATGAAATTTTTTTGGAGACCTTCGAAATCTCTGAACTTAGAACTGCCACGTTTTTGAGCGCAATCGGGAAATTTTTTCCATAAAAAACGCAATTTTACGTTTTTTTCGATTTTTTAAAAAATTTCTTCGACTTATAACACCTACATGCTTTATCCGATTGTAATGATTTTTTTCAATAAACCTTAATTTTATGAATTAAGATATTCTGTGAAATTTTTAGCGTAATCGAAAAATTATTTCTCATGAAAATCAAATTTTATGTTTTTTTTCTTTTATAACAATTCTTTGACTTATAACACCTACATGCTTTATCCTATTGTAATGATTTTTTTTACAGAACCTTAATTTTTATGAATTAATATATTCGTGTTAAATTTGAGCGGGAATCGATAGTTTTTTTCTTATGCAAATTGCAATTTTACGATTTGTTATTTTAAAAAATTACGATTAATTAAACAATTAAGTTAAATTTTTTATTTTATTTAATTTAATTATAAAAAGTAGGTTAATTTTTTATATAATTTAATTTAATTAAAAAAAAATCTTCGAAATTAGTATGTTTTTTTCACAAACAACAGAAAATCCGCGTAAACACATGGCATCTCAATGCACCATATCGCCTCATCCAACAACGCGGCGGGGACTTAAAGCGTTTTCCTAGTAAGTAACAATGTCTATGATTAAGGTACAATGACGTAATGTGAAGTTATAAGATGCCTATGAAGATTGTATAGGGGAAATTTCATTAAATACATAAAAATTGAATATATTATTTTAGGCCATATTGTGAAACTGAAATGTATTGTGAAATGTATTGTGAAATGTATTGTAACTAGAAAACGCTTAAGTCCCGCCGCGTTGTTGGGTGAGCGTAATTGGTGCATTGAGCTGCCATGTGTTTGAGGATTTTTAAAGTTGTTCTGTGACAAATTAAATTTCAAAGTCAATAATTTTTTTAAATTAAATTAATTAAATAAAAATTTGACTTTATTTTTAATTTTTTTTATGAATCGTAATTTTTAAAAAAGGGAAAAATCGTAAAATTTGCGATTTTCATAAGAAATAATTATTCGATTGCGCTCAAATTTTACAAGAATATATTAATTCATAAAATTAAGGTTCTGTGAAAAATTCATTACAATAGGATAAAGCATGTTTGGTGTTATAAGTCAAAGACTTGTTTAAAAAAGAAAAAAAACGTGTAAAATTTCGATTTTCATGAGAAATAATTTTTCGATTGCGCTCAAATTTCACACGAATATCTTAATTCATAAAATTAAGGTTTCGTGAAAAAATCATTAAAATCAATTTAAGCATGTAGGTGTTATAAGTCGAAGAAATATTTTAAAAATTGAAAAAATTCGTAAATGGCGATTTTCATGAGAAATAATTTTCCGATTGCGCTCAAAAACGTGGCAGTTCTAAGTTCGAGATTTCGAAGGTCTCCATAAAATTTCATCGCAATTGGAGTATCGTTTTAGCCGGAATCGTGTTAACAAACACACAATAATACAAACAGAAAAAAAGAAAAAAAAACAAAAAACATCCCGGATTTTTTTCTCCAGTGTAGTGAAATGGAATCTTCGCTTCGCTCGCTACGCTCGCTACGCTCATCCAAAAATAGCAAAATGCTAAATAAAAAGTGATACTACTACTTTATTATTTATTATTTGTCTCTGTAATTTGTACACATGATACCAAACTTACAGAATGAAACAGAAAAGCAGGCCTTTTGTGGCCCATCCACCGCAGTGATCCTGTTCCATTCTTAACACTAGGAAAACGCTTAAGTCCCGCCGCGTTGTTGGATGAGCGTAATTGGTGCATTGAGCTGCCATGTGTTATGCGGATTTACTGTTGTTTCTGTGAAAAAAAATAAAAATACTAAGTTGAAGATATTTTTAAAATTAAATAAATTTTAATAAAAAATTTAATTTAATTTAATAAAAAATTAACTTAATTTTAATTTTTTTACATTAATCGTAATTTTAAAAAAGGAAAAATCGTAATATTGAAATTTTCATAAGAAATAATTATTCGATTGCGCACAAATTTTACACGAATATATTAATTCATAAAATTAGGGTTCTGTAAAAAAATGATTACAATCAGATAAAGCATGTAGGTGTTATAAGCTGGAGAAATTTTTAAAATTGAAAAAAAGTCGTAAAATTGCGATTTTCGTAAAAAATATTTTTTTGATAACGCTAAAATTTTACACGAATATATCAATTCATAAAATTAAGGTTCTGTGAAAAAATCATTACAATCGGACAAAGCATGCAGGTGTTGTAAGTCGAAGAAATTTTTAAAAAATCGAAAAAAATCGTAAAAATTGCGGTTTTCATGAGAATTTTTTTTTCGATTAAGCTCAAAACGTTTGGGAGTTCTAAGTTCAGAGATTTCGAATAAAATATTAAAATTCTAAAATAAATTATATATAAATTAAATAAATTAAATAAATAATAATTATAAATTAAATAAATAAATATAAATTAAATATATAAATACTTAATATAAATAATAAATTCTCTTATAAAAGCACTACTAGAAGCATTGTGGGTAAGACTAGATGAGACCGAATACGGAATGAGGATAACCGAGATCAAGTAGACGTGACTGCGAGGAACTTAATAGAGCAAATTGGAGAGAGAAGATTAAAGTAGTTCGGACACGTCAAAAGGATGGAAAGTGCGAGATTACCGAGAAGGATGATGGAATTGGAAATTCCAGGTAGGAGACCAAGGGGCAGACCACGACAACAATGGCAGAATAGTGTGAGAAAAGATGTAGAACAGTGAGGAGACTGGAATGAGGTGGAAGAAGAGGAGTGGTGGCAGGACAGAAGAAGATGGAGAGGCCTGTCTTCAATGCCGACCCAACTCAGAGTTGGGCATGGTAACAGACAACGATGAAGTAAAATTAAAACATTTTGTAGTGCTCATTTTCATATGTTCATCCATTCAGCATCAAAATAGAGCCTACAGTGGCCGTAGGGGTGATATATTTGATTGACCCTCCAACCTCCACATCATGTGGCTTTGGCAATGTCAAATCTGACACTCAACTGATAGGCCTACTGCACCAATGACTTGTAGGTTGTACTATAAAAACGTAGTTTCTCAGTCTTTTTTAGTCAGGTACCGTATTTGCGGTGAAAATAAATGCACCTGTATTTTTTTCTCTTTTCAAAAGTGGTGAATTGGTGCCAAAACTTGTACATGTAGTCATCGTTTTTAGAGGTGTAAATTTCATTTTTACCACAAATACAATAATTTATCTTTATTTTGTCATGAAATTTATTTGCATGTTTGTTCAAAACAATCTTTTTCTTAATTTCCCAATAATAAGTACCAGTTCGTAATAGAATACACATACACAAAACTTGTAAAAATAAAGCCAAACCTTACACACTCAAAAGTAATGAGATCTACTACAAGGGCCAAGCTCATGTACCATTCTACATTTGTGCAATCTTATTTTTGACAAGTGAGCACGCGAACGTAGTCTACAATTCAATTTAAACAGCACTTCGGTCATTCTGTGTGTAGGTGTGTGTTTGTACTATAAAAATCTGCTGAATCGCTGAATAGATTTTTGCTGAAATTTTAAACAGACATCTGGTATGATTTAACTGAGAACTGCTAACATAATCAACTAGATCCATTTCAATTTAAATCTACGTTGCTGTATAAGGTGCCCGAGTGTGTAGCGTGCGGCGCCCTAACGGGCACCTAGATTCTACACAGAAAAATAGCAAAGCCTACAAAAATTACAAAATAAAATATGCATTAGAAAGTAGGAGAAGGAGTAAAAGGCCATTCACAACCAACTTAGTAGCTAACTTAGCCTCTAACTTAAAGGTTTGTCTTATGGAAAACAACACGTCTGTTCATGACCAAAACTTAGCCTTTAACTTACACTTATCAGCAACCGAAAGTTTGCAAACTCCAAGGTTTTTACTTAGCAGCTAACTTAACATTAAGCTTTTAACCAATCAGAGAGAGACTCGAGCCGACAATTTCCGGTCATATCCGATTGAAAACGTAGACAACAGCAAAATGGATCCCAAGGAACATCAGCTATTGTTTCGATGAAAAGCTATTGAACGAATTCATGAAACGGCCACTGCTATATGTAAAATCTTCGTTTTTATACAAAGATAAGAATATAAAAGAAACATTTGGCTATCGATTGGGGCAGAAATGTCAACTGACTGTCAGTATTATTAACGTTTATTGCGGTACTAGGCCTAGCCCCCAGCTAGGGCTAGGCCATGTGAGGTTTATGTAAGGCTTACGTCACGTTGTCTTAAATAAATACGTTTATTATTTTTACCATCAATTATTGTTTTAATAAACTGTACATTCTATAGTCAATCAATTCTATAATGCTACCTAAGTAGAGCTAGGCTAGGCCTACTTACTGAAGTGCTGAATGTTATTGTATGTCAAGCATTGGCGCGATAAAAGTAAACACTGCAAATCTGTGATGTGATTGGTTTAAAAACATCTATCATGCACAGCCACCTTAAGTTAGAGGCGACGGTATGGCTGAAAAGCACTCTGCCACGAGCAACATCTAGGAGGCATTTGGCTTTTTAAAAGTTAGCGGCCCTAAATATCTATCATGAACAGAAACCCTAAAGTTAGAGGCTAAGTTAGCTGCTAAGTTAGAGGCCTAAGTTGGTTATGAATGAGCCTTAATCGTAGGACTCAACTTGCATACATCATTACTAGGGATGGGACAGTCAAACGCCCTCATGTGTAAACATATTTCATGGGTGACTTGTTTGCTGTTTCTCTAAAAAAATAAACAAATGTAGTATTGTTTTATTTTGACTTAGTTATGTGCGACCACGCCGGCCACCGCTGTCCAAAAGTTTGCGGCTGAGGTCTATCTACCCTTTTTTACCAAAGGGATATTAAATGCAAAAAGTTTTTTACTGTGTTTCTCATTGCTGTTGCACACTAGGAAATTTCTTCATAGGTTGGACATTACTAAACAAAATACATATTAGAATACTTTTTAACTTTAAGCTAATAAGAAATAAACATACATTTGTGTAGTCCCCAGGGCGCCGATAGCCAAGATACACGTTTAGAAAAGTAGGTATGTACGTATTTGCCCATCCCTAGTCATTCATTACCTTTCATAATCAGTAGGTAGGTACCAAATAATTACTAAAATTAAAATGTTTCAGCAAAGGAATAATTGTAAGGATGCATTTATTATTAATTTTGTAAATAATTGGCAATTGTCCATAATAATGACAATACTATTACAATTGAAAATAAATTGGTTTTGTTGCCCACCAAATGTGTGGGCATTTTCTACAAAAAAATTTATGGCAGCAAGCAGCCTAAATAGTTTCTACTGCTAAAATGTACTCGTCAATATTGTAATTACAGAAGCAAGAAAATTCATTAGCCAAGTTATTCTGATGCCTGGGTTCAAAGCTAGCCTTAGACAGCTTTAATAATCGATTGGCTAAATCTCCCATTATGGCTCCCGTGCAGAGAACAATTTTACTCTTTGCAAGGAACTTGATTGTAACGGCAGTCTTCGTCAAACACTCTTCCGATAAGAACGGCAGGTCGGCCAAAACATTGTCGAACGCCCCTTCCAGGTTACGTGGTATTTCCAAGGGTTGTTTATAGTCGTAGCGGATGAAGTCTTCACCATAAGTTGCGAATCTCTCATCAAATTCAAGTAACGTAACTAGAAAAAAAAAATGGGAGTAAGAACAATGTGAATCGCACAGAAGATTTAATTTTTTATGTTGTGAATTTTAGTGGGCCTTTAGGTGTAGAAAAATTGTGGGAAAACACTTAAGGCAATTTGACCGTGTTTTTCTATTTTCCAAAATATGCTACCAAATCAAAATAGTATACTATATAGTGAATGGCTTTGAAACCTGGCTCTTTTAGAAAATCAAAACTATTTTTTCCTAGCTGATCCGGTACACGGCCAATATCGCCACCTCAAAATAGTTTCAAACTTCAATTCGCCAAGGTTCACCATTCAACGTAGGGTGTTGTGTTTTTGTGATATTAATTTTGTATTTAATAATTTATTAGCGAAAATGTTCCAACGTACCTGCCAGGCACTAAGAATAATGTGAAGCTATAGGCCTAGCTATAGGCAGCTAGCTTCTCATTATTAATTTAAATTAAATAAACTACCAGTAGTCTAACCTAAGTTATTAATTAAAGCTATAAAATGTTAAAGATAATTAATACAACCTTGGCAACTAGGTAATATGGTCTTCAATCTGTTATACAAGGTCGGACATGATATCAGTGCTATCCTTCCAGTGGTTCCGACGACTCTGATAGCTTCATTGGCCAACACATCTGCAGTTTTATTATCGTACCAAAACTGGCTTAGTTGCTAAAACAAATATAATACAATCAGTAGGTATTACAATTAACAAATAAATTAATATTCATGATCACACTACTAACATTCTGTAGATTGACTAGAGGTAGATGAGGCTATAAAATCAATAAAGTAATGAGGAACAGCCGGGGGCATGGCGTTTATAAGGAGGACATGATTGAAACACAATTGAGTGGAGGAATGACACGGAGATAACTACATATTATTAACCCTTTCACTGCTTGGAAAAAAACTGAAGAAATACAAATGTGTAACAAATATAGGCCTGATTTATTAACATATTTTTTTGACTTCATAGGCCTATTTTCAAAGTGTGAAAAAAATCAAAATCTTGTGGAGGTAAAATGGTGGACTTATTTAGGCCTCATCACTTCTAGTTGGCTTGAATCGGTCGTTTTTACTTTCGTCTTCTGGTCGCCATTTAAAAAATTGATTTTATTGGAACATAAGTTTTACCTACCTACTTGTCACTGATTTGTTTTGTTCTTTGTTTGGCTGTAAAACATAATTCTATGATGTCAGATGTCGAGGATTTTTGATTGATTGTTGGGTTCGTTGGAAGACCAACTTCACGCAGTATGGGCATGTGGCTGGTGTGTTGTGTAGGCCTAGCGGAAAATTATTTTTTTATTTTTTTATTTGGTTTATGCGCATTTATTTTTTATTCCCGGCGAGTGCGTTCCGTTGCCTGCTAGCTCTACTGGGAGCACAGTAAACAACAGTGCTAGCCTGCGCGGTCAGTAGGCCTAGAAAATGTAATGGTTCCAGCTTACAGCATCCAGCACTAGCAATGCAAATGTCAGAAAAATAATCGTGCAGTCAATTTAAAACATGATATAAATTATTTAGGGTAAACTTGAAGAAAAATAAGAAGATTTAACTTTTCATAAATTTAATGCAAAATAACACTTCCGTCAAATTGCCAGTGTTGGTAAAGTTCCCGCAAAAAAGGAAATTTAAAAAGTTAAGTAACTTGGCCTTCAAATGGAACTTTTAAAAGTTACAGTTCCTTCCCACAAAAAGGAACTTTTGCGTTCCCGAAATAATCAAAGTTCCTGTTTAAAAGTTCCTTTATCAGATAATTATGGTAGGTAGCCTACATAGGATTTAGGTTTCGATTTTTAAGCTGTGTCGTCGCGAGCAAATGTGACAGATTATCAATCGGGGTTACGCCTCCTAAAAATTATATGCTACTGCTTTTTATCAACTGATTTTCATATCTGTGTCAGCTAAATCCGTTTCAAATGTAGAGGCATGGTGGGTTTTGTCCATCTCTCAGACTGAAAGGAACTTCTAAAACTTCATTAAAAGTTCCCCCAAAATTTGTAACTTTTGTGTGAAAGTTCCTCTAACTAAAAATGGAACGCGTTCCTGAAAAAGTTCCCGAAAAGAAAACCCAACACTGCAAATTGCGATTACCTTTACCAATTGGGAAGAAGGGAGGGACATAGGATGACGCGGGGGGACAAGGGGATGACAGGCCTGTGCTGGTCAGAACCAGCCACAAGTGTATGGGGAGGGCAGGGGTTCCCCCGCGTCGTGGTCGCTCCGTACATCCTCCGTGTTGTCATTTTCGTCGCCGTCGGGGGGGAAAAAGGAAGGGGGT
>JAMZAV010003222.1:0-138166 GCA_024449915.1 Sweltsa coloradensis | reverse complement strand
TTTTTTAAATTTTGTCGCCGATTTAACAATATAACAATAACAATAGCCTTTTTTTTTAGCTTTGGGTAAAAATGTGCATTAGGCCTATAATAATAGCCTAGGGGCTAGGCCCCTAGACCTACCTAGCTGACGGCCTAGGAAGTTGGAACAGTGTTTGTAGGCTATGGGTCTTAGAGCCAATTATAATTTGTGTGGCACATTGGTCTTGTGGTTAGAGGCTCTGCTTCTAATGCAGTAAGTCCATGGTTCAATTTCCGCTTTAGGCAGAAGTTTTTTAACTTCTAAAGTGGTCTTAAATCCATCAGTTCTTGGCTTAGGAATGTGTAAACGGTGACTTTGGAGACGTCCTAGCAACGAGGCACATAATAAATTCAAAAGTTGTTATGAATAATTCGTAATAATAATTTAATAATAATTCGTAGGCTTATTATTAGCCTTGTTGTGGCGCTGTCTGTGGATGGAATCAAGTCCAGCTTGATTTATCGGTGTTTCCGCCGGTCTGCCGGTCGATGATGTCGGCGCCTAGCTACCGGTTGGCTTAGTCGGCTTTAAATTTAGGCCGTGGATAGTCGTATGGTCAGCCGTATTACTAGTGAAAACTTAGGCGTATGGTCAATGATTTGATTGGATGGAGGCGCACCATAATAATAGGCCTAATCAGGTTCTATACTCGATGGGTCGTACGTCAAACCTACAAAACCTTTGGGCTTTCAACCGACCGTAACGTTTGTTAAATAGAATTCATTTGCAGAAAACAACGAATCAAGTGCGAGTTTTTTGCTATTTTCACCCACTTTCTGCGCAAACAAAAAAAACTACAAAAAACGTAAGCCCCTACTATTTTGATTAAAGGCCTTTCCACCGAAAAGGATTGCTATTTTAGAATGGTAAAAAAAGCGGTCTAACAAGAATTGAAACTGCCGACCTTTCGCATAGAATTCAAACGCGCTAACACTGCCACACTGCACTGTTGTGTATGAAGCTATCAGCCTATGTTAGGTGGTATCGGCTAGTGACTACTACGGCATACGACTAGTGCATAGCTAATTATTCGTACGGCTAACAGTAGCCTACGTCTATCCACTCCGTTAAATTTAATGTCCCCCACTGAACATCAGCAGATACCGGTATGTGAGTAGGGTAATGTCACTAATGTGACTGAATGGTTACTTATAGACTACTCTAAATAGGTACAATTTTTTAAATTTATTTGGATGAGCGAAGCGAGTGAAGCGAACACTTCAATTTCACCGACCCCCCAAAAAATTTAGCTCGGGTGTTTTTTTGTTTGTTTGTTTTGTTTTTTGTTTTTTTTTTGTATTTCTGTCTGTTCGCTCTCTACCGGGCAAACGGCATATGCGATCTTGATGAAAATTTGACAGGACCTTCGAAATCTCTGAACTTAGACTTGCTACGTTTTTGGGTACAATCGAAGAAATATTTCTCATGAATATCGTACTTTTACGATTTTTTTCGATTTTTTGTGCGATATTTTCGTGCTATTTGGGCCAATTCTGACCAAACAGGAGGGGCTACAACGTTTCATATTATACATGGACATTAAGGTTATGGTGATGTAGTACATTTTGAAAGAAAAAGTTGAAAAAGTTAGCCAGAATCTACAGAAATAAAGCTTTTAATATAAGTTTTTTGATTTTTTGTGCGATATTTTCGTGCCATTTGGGCCAATTCTGACCAAACGGGTGGGGCTACAACGTTCATATTATACATGGACATTAAGGTTAGGGGCCTATGGTAGGCCTAATTTATGGTAATATAGGCCTAGTACTTTTTGAAAGAAAAAGTTGAAAAAGTTAGACAGAATCCTTAGAAATATAGCTTTTAATATAAGTTTTTTACAATAAATAATACCAATTGACAAGAAACAATAGAAGCTTGACAACAATCACCTCCAATGCGTAGGCACAAAACAAAGCACTTGTAAAAGTAAAGATATCCCACGCAAACTAAAACCTTCAAAAAGCTCATCCATCAACGCGGCGGGACTTTAGCGTTTTCCTAGTTATTATTAATCATAGTCTGATTCCAAAAGCTAAAACAATAACAATTCCTTACAACGGTGTGGAAACCTGGCCTAAGCTGATTGTCAAAGCGCATCTCTCAACATTCTTGTCGTTTGGCCAGGTTGAGACGCTGTAGGCTACTGGACTGCACAGGGGTTGCCAAATGTCCCGCTATTCAATTTTAATTCCCGCGACCCCGCCAATACACCAAGCGGGACTAATTTTTCAATCACAATGCATTTTTGGTGGTTTTCTGGTTTAAACACTATTAAAAAGACAATATTTTAACTAGGAAGCTTCGCAAACGCTTTTTCAGGCGCGTTGTTGGATGAGCGTAGTATGTTTTTTAAACAAAAAAAAGCGTAAAATTGCGATTTTCATGAGAAATTATTTTTCGATTGCACTCAAATTTCACACAAATTTATTAATTCATAAAATTAAGGTTCTGTGAAATAATCATTACAATCGAATAAAAAATGTAGTTATTTGTTGAAGAAATTTTTTAAAAATAAAAAAAAATCGTAAAATGGCGATTTTAATGAGAAATAGTTTTTCGATTACGTACGCTCAAAAAGGTGGCAGTTCTAAGTTCAGAGATTTCGAAGGCCTCCATAAAATTTCATCGTAATTGGAGTATCGGTTTAGCCGGAATCGTGTTAACAAACACACAATAATACAAACTTAGAAAAAGAAAGGGAAAAAAACATTCCGGATTTTTTTCTCCCAGTGTATAGTGAAGTGGAATCTTCGCTTCGCTCGCTACGCTCATCCAATTAATTCAGTCCAGTATTCTTTTCTGAAACACCCCAGAATGCACTCTAAAAGCCTAGTTTAAAAAATTTCATTTGCGGTGCTATTGTTGGATGGATCCGCCCCCCCAAACCCCCGTGCTGTTTTTGCCTGGGAAGATTAATTGTCCCTCTAGCTTGAATTTAAATTATGGCAACCTTAGCTGCACTGCCTGTGGTATTTGATTATGCCATACAATACCCACCTTGTATATAATTAGGTCTCCAACAAACCACGATCCACTAAATAACTGCTTAGCCTAGGTAATGGATTAATGAAACTTGTGTTTTTGATTTTCAGTCATGCCCAACACTAGATCCTGAAAACTAAATGTCCACATGGTTCCGCACACCACGACGATGCTGGCTGCTGAAGACGGTTGACCAGTATTATTATGGAGGTAAGACTAAGAGAAGTAAAGTAAAGTAAAGTAGGTAAGTAAAGTAAAGTTTTATTTGCCAGTTGGTACACAGTACAAATATGGACATCGTAGGTTTGGTATACAATATAAACAACCAATCAACCAAAAATAAATGAATAAGTGGACGAATATATACAATTAATTGGCAGGTTTGTACATTTAAAATACAATGCAAAATATGTATAATAATAATATAAATATAATGGCCTACCATACCTAGCCCCTATATTAATTAATTAAATTAAATTAATTAGTTAATTCAATAAATGAAATAAACAAATAAAAATATAATAATAGGTTGGCCTATGCATAATATAATTAATGTGAAATTGTTGAAAATTAATTAATTAATTAATACAATTTTAAAAGCGAAAAGTGATGCTAATGACAGTGTTAATTATGACAACAGAGTTATACGCTTGGGTCTAATATTAAGTCTGAGTAAGGTATCCTATTAATCCTCGCAAGAGAGCGAGAGTTATCCACAACCTTATCGTACATCTCGTTATTATTGTTTTGCAGGAAGATCAGGAATCCAGAGAGCAGGAGTGCAGTACATTATCGACTCCTTCGTAAAAGAATTGCTACGAGACCCTGCAAAACGGTACCGTAAATAATTATGATATTTGTTCGTTGGCTATTTGACCCGGAAATATAATGTTTATTGAGTTTTTTTTTAACTCACCAAAGTCACTGTTTTTTCCCCGTTCTCAGCGAATTTTCGACGAGGGTCTATTTATTATTTATTTATTATTTATTATTTATTTAACGTCTATCCTATTCAGTTATAAAAACTGATTTACAAAGGAGGACAACTAAATAAATATAATTACATAGATGCAGAAACAACAATAAACTACATTTTCGTAAATATTTGTATTTGAAATAGTAGCATTAGGCCCTACAACAACAATGCATTTAAACACAACAATTTTGGTAACAAATAAAAAAATATATATATATGTAGGGCCTATTTAATGAATGAATCAAATATAAAAAAGGGTGGAGAATGAAAAGAAAAGAAAAGAAAAGAAAAGAAAAGAAAAGAAAAAAACTGATTTATTAGACGATCCCACTCAAACGAATATGAGGTTTGCCAAAAATCAGGAACAGCAAATCAGGGAGTATAATCAAAAAACTTTCGCGGAAGAAACCACCGAACGCGAAATCTTTACTCTTGTGTTCAATGTTCATTTTTGTGTTCAAATCTTGATAACATTTTAGTCCAAAAAATCTTGACTCATATATATAATTATATCAGATATATAATTATTTAAAATTGTTCATGTCAAACTGATCACAGCAATGATACAGGACACCTAACTCAAGTTGCAAACTCCATCAGTGGGCGGCAACCAGACAATCTAGGCAGAAAAATATAATTGAAAATACATTGTTTATATCATAATCAAAGCAATAATGAACAAACAAAGAGTAAAGCAAAATCATTAATAAGAACTTATGAAGGTAAATTAACATTAGGGGCCTACACAATCACACAGACAATAACCTACAAATAAATAGTAAAAATCAATTTTTTGCTCTTTGATTCATTATCATTGCTTCAATTTTACTTTTAAATTGTACAATTCCTAGATCAGTAAACTGGCTTCTAATATCATAAGAAATTGAATTCCAATAGGATACGCCTCTGTACATAAATGAATGATATAAACGTTAATTTAAGGTTTTTAAAGTTAATCGTTCAATATCTACTGAGGGTCAAAGTTTGACATTTTAAATTTCCCGCACATTTATTTTGAAACGGCTGCCTACGTCACCGGCCCTCATGACGAACACGGCCGTCTAGATAAACAACGAAATTCTCTCCTTTTACCAAAGTCTTTGGTTCTTTCAACAATGGCCAACAACAAACAACAGTTGATGTTCTTTTCCAAGTTTTATAATCAACAATGACTACGTATATCACGCACGCCAAAGCGCCTTGGTTGAAATCGCCTTCAACGAATTCGCTTTGGGATCCGCCCATATAACACGCCACTACAAGCGCGTTCTTTCAAGTCGGTTGCAGATCGGTTGCAGACAAGGTCCACTAGATTTCCGCTAGGCGACGTTCGACAACATGAGTTGGCGGTGTGTTTCAAAACGGAAATATACATATGGCTGTGGATGCGCACGCACAACACGAAGATATCGCGAAGCTGCACGAAGCCGCACGAAGTCGCTTTGAAGTGTATACACGTAGTCAAGGCGTTTGAGTTCCCTCCAAGTCGATTCTAAAAGCGAGTTGAACGGAACGCTCGAACAAATTCAAGCATATATCACTGTTCTCAATCGGCTGGAACCAGGCGATTCAACCATGGCGCTTAATCGTGCGGATATACGTAGTCATTGTGTTTTTACTATATCATTAAATGTGGTAAAACTTACGTGTGATATACTAAATGTATAATAAAATATTAAGCATATAAGAACAAGCTAGATGTCAAAGTGAGCTTGTCAGCCAAGATAATCTTCGAAGCATGTAACTTGAATATCGTTACGTGATGGTTGATTGGTATCATCGTTGGTGACTAGTGTTCTCAGAGTAATAGCTTTCGGCTCAGCCGCTTCACAGTTTGGGCTACCTACACGTTAGAGCGCGCTAGTTGTTAGCACTGATAGTTGCACAACTAGCAGACAATAGGAGGTTATTGGTTGCCGGTCACTTCTGCTCAGTCAACAATTCGATCTACGCTTGTAGCGCATGCTAGTGGTGACTACTTCAACACTAATGACGCGCAAATTTGATTTGTATTTGAAATCAAATAACTTGTGTTTTGAAATTAAGATTGCTTCTTTGCTTAAAATCCAATGCTAGGTGAAAATTTGTTGCGATGTATTTGCTGCGCATTTTTCACGTTATTATTATATAAGTATTTTATTTTTTACAGATGATAGTTAGGTCTAAATGAAAACAAAATTTCATTTACTAGACCTTCCTTGGGCAATATTATTGATATGAGTTGGGTGAGAGCATCACATACAAAATCAAGCAATAGTATTTAAACATCATTCCGCATTTATTTGTTTGGCTTGTACAGTTATTTATCTGTTATTAAAATAAATTGCTGGGGACATTTCGCCGCCGAATTATTTGGTTGTGTTCAGTTCAGTCCAAAGTATGTGGCTTATCTCATGATAACCTAATAATTAATAATGTCCTAATTATTAATTATTAAATATGATATATCGGGTCACAAAAGCCTAAAATTAGGAATTTATATCAAGTTTTATTTAGTAATCAGACACGTATGGTAATAACTGTAAAAAAAATGTTAAAGAGTTCCCGGTTATTTTGGCATAAATATGTCGTTCCTAGCCAAAATATGCTGTAATTGTTGTTGTAACTGTAGATACAATTGCATTTTTTACGATGATGGACTGGGCTGCTTTAGTGAAATAAAATTAGATGAATAAAAATTTCCTATTTTTATTGCGAAATACACTATATAGCATATCGTTAAAAAAAAGTACAAAAAGGCATTTCCTTAGCTATATGAAATGTCGCTCTCATTACACACATATTATGGGTCTACACAATCAATGCGTTATGTTAATTCCCCACCCGGCCACCTGTCCACCGTCGTGCGATCTTCCAAAATTTATACCGCGTAAATAAATTATTACCAAAATTTCTCTAATGTTTTCAATCTGTTAGCAAGTCAAAAGCGCACTTAATATATTATCTGCTCGCCAGCATTCTAGCCAGCCCCCAGCCCCCCCCCCCCACCCCACTGTGCAACGCTCGTGACCTTGTGACAAGATATAAGCGAGCAGGAAGGAACAGTAAGTGTTCCTTATAATGAAATACTACTTCATCCGCACGTCACTGTTTATAGACAGCATTAGGCCTACGTCTGGATGAGCGGGTTCAGCCAAGGCCATCTCTATATCGCTCCGCTCTCACCCCCCACGACCCCCCCCCTCAACCCCCCCCCCCTCACCCTCACGATGGCCTCGGTTCAGCGGCGTTCACTAGGAAGTTCAAAAAGTGAAAAGAGAAACAATTTCAACTGTTTTTTGATGATAAAAGCATGAAATATAAATGTTTTTATTATTTTAATTTTTCCTTTTGATGTTTCTGCTATGTAATTTGAACAGCCATTGTTTTTTTCCAATACTATTTCCTATTTCAAACTCAAAACAGAGCCGCTTTAGTCCAGTATAGAGCAAATACAGTTAGCTCTTGAAGGGTTTTAAAAAGGTTTAAAAAGAAAAGTAAAAAGTAAAATGACCTTGAAGAGTTGATTGTGATTGGTCAATTTCAGAAATAGGTGGCAGATATCATAACATGTGCCAGAATGCATATAACCTGGCTGTGAAATATAATAAAATGCTTGACAAAAATGTCAAATGTTTCACACTGCCAATTTGAGCATATTCTTTTGAAAAAAAAACAAAATAATAAGAATGATGAATGAGAAAAAGTCGGTAAAATCACCATGAACGTCAATCAATTGGAATTGTTTTAGAATATGATTCAAAAGATGAAATTGATTGATTATTACTAGTCAGGTGGCTTTGTTGACTAGTTTGTTATTTACTGGTTTAGAATAGCCCTTATTCTGTTTACTTTTCTCTTTTCACTTTTTGAACGTATCGTTCACACGATTTCTTGTGTAATTTGTGATTGTAATTTTTTTGTAACCGCGTCCTCCGTTAATGTGTACGGGTACCCGGGTAGTAAAAGTCGAGTTTTCGTCATCCCTAAATAGTCCCAATGACACAAGACATAGTTAAAATATAATCTGAGTTTTAAAAAATCTCGCGGTCATTTGCGGCGCATTTGTTAAGTGCGTTTACTCGCGAGTAGAACACATTTGTTCTCTTCGAGAGCGGAGTTCTTTTGTATGTCAGCTAATTGAAATATATGTACAATTTCAGGTACCGAGAAGCAACAAGCCGAAGATTGAGAATAAGATTAGACTAGGATGTCATAAAAATATTTAATTCATAAGTAATAAATAAGTTATCCAATAAAATCTTAACTCTTGAAGTCATTATTAAAATCAAAATCAAATGCTATTACAAAATGTATGATTTTTGTTAGTTTTATCCACTATGAATGAAAAAAATCGGACATCATTTACGGGTTTTAAGCATTTTATATACATATTTTGGATAATAACAAAATCTTAAAACCCGTAAATAAAGGCCGATTTTTTCCGTTCAAAGTGGATAAAACTTACCAAAAAATCATAAATTTTTGTAATAGCATTTTATTTTAATTTTAATAATGATTTCAAGAGTTAATGATTGTATTGGATAAACTTATATATCCTTTTATTAATTAAATATTTTTATGACATCCTAGTCTAATCCTATTGTCAATCATCGGCCGTGTAGCTCTTCGGAATCTGAAATTGTATAGAATTCAATTAGCTGACATACAAAAGAACTCCGCTCTCGAAGAGAACAATGTGTTCTACTCGAAGTAAACGCACATAGAGATAGTGTCATCATGCCTTGAATGTCGCCACAATGTGCAATTATTTTAACCAACGCAACAATACCGTAAACATTTTATATATTTTTGTGTATTCATCCCTTGAATAGTAATTTATAAATCTGTGTTGCCAAGTTTTATTTCACGTAATTTAAATAGCAGATTAAAATATACTTTGTATATTTGTGTTATAGAGTTGGTATATTCTCTGACTTACGCCAGTGAAGATCGGTAAATCTATCACCAGCTATCACGAATCAACATTGTATCTATTTTTAATATAGCCTAATTGTAGGTGTATAAACGCTTGGGTTTTTGTGTTGAAGTAAATTTATTTGTAGTTTCCCAAACGCATATGGAGATGGAGATGTTTTCCCGATAGTTGATTTTGACAATGGCGAGTGTTCCTGGAATTAAATGGAGCTCGCGTCCTAATTATCGCATTCCCTTGAGACTATCAATAAACTCTGATTGTTTGTAAATAGACGTGCACTCAACGCATCCTTAGACCGACACATCCCGGCAGCATTCCAATGTAGGCCTATGCCATCTGGACGCTTGTGACTTATGAGCTCTATGCCCCATATGGCTGAAAATATGATATCATAATTAGGGCTTGTAAAATAAAATAAAATCGTATTTAGAGTCTATCCACTCAAGTCACAGAACTGATTTAGTATTGTATTTGTACAACATTGTAATGATCAACAGATAATTTAAATGGTTTAATTCCTATCATTCGTAAAACGCTTTTTGGTGTGGCTGACGTGCCGAACAATGGATTTATGTTGATGAATCGCACCTTCGCTTCTGTAATTCTGTAAATTATATGCATACACTAAGTCGGTTATGTGTGGTATGAGACCTTTTCTAACATGCCTTTAAATAATTACACAATGATTAACGGCTATTGCCCCCAAAAATTACAAAACTTGCAAAATCAATAAAGCGCAGGCCAGTAAACAACGTCATTACAATGTTCGCGAATTTGCGGTATGTCATGAAATTAAAAGTTTTAATTCGATTCGGTTGACGATGCGGATTACTTTTGCGATTATAGAGACACGCGTTTTGTATGTTTCGGGGCTTTGCGTGATTAATAATTCCCATTCCGAATTTTATTTATCTCCTTCTGCATTAGATATTATGCATACACGTTATTGTTTTCTTGTTCTCCACGCGTTTTCGCCATTCATAAATAAAACATTAGAATAAAATTTGGAATCTGTATGCGAACGTGTGTACTAATTGGATGAGCGTAGCGAAGACTTCAATTTCACTTACCCTTGAGAAGAATAGCTCTGGTGTTTTTTTTTGTTCGTTAGCACTCTACGGGGCAAACAGCACATCCGATCTTGATGAAGTTTGGAGGGGACCTTCCACAATTTTGGGTACAATCGAAGAAATATTTCTCATGAATATCGTACTTTTACGATTTGTTTCGATTTTTAATGCGACATTTTCGTGACATTTGGCCCGCGACCGGGCAAACGGCTTCTCCGATCTCGATGAAACTTTATGGGAACGTTAGAAATCACGGAACTTGTATATTTTATTATTTTGGGGACAATCAAAGGTATATTTCTCATAAAAATCGTGCTTTTAGGGTCAACGATGGGTCGATGTGATCTCGCCGCCCCACACCGTTTCGCGGCTAACGAGACTCGTGACGGTTCGGTTCTGTGTTTTTTTTATATTTGACGCAACAACCGTTAGGTCATAATGCACCACTCTAGCCTAGGGATATGGCGAGGAGGGGTCCATGCTGTCAGAACCAGACACTGGTAAGGGGAGGAAGGGGGGTTTCTCACGTCGCGGTCGTCATTGTCTTTGTCATCGTTCGTCGTGTCATTGTCATCGTCGTCGGGGAGGTCGTCAAGGGAAGGAGGAGGTGTCCCCGACGACGATTAAATAAAAATAAAATAAATAAATTTTATTTAGAGTCTACCACTCAGTTATCTAACTGATTTTCAGTGGGGGACTTTAAATCAAAGCGACCAATCCAACCCTGCAGGCCCCTACTCAATCGATGAGTGAGCGATGACCATCCAAAGATCGATATTTTAACAGGAAATATAGCAATCAGTGGTATGGGACAGTGCGAACACCCGCGAATCAACGCCAGAATCAACAAGGCCGATTCAGAACAACTCTGAAATTTATTATGTGCTTCGTTGCTAGGACGGCTGCCAGAGCTCGCCTCTAGTTTCGGGGTCTTTCAGACTCGCAGTCGGTCCGCCTCGCATTGTTGAAGGTAGACATGGTTCACTCTTGCCCTTGTCTTGATAATGACGACAATGACGACAACAATGACGACTTGAAAACACTAACCATTGGATAAAAATAATCAACCATAAAAGCTCATCCATCAACGCGACTGGAAAAAACGTTCGCAAAGTTGCCTAGTTTAGCCCATTGTGAATGTGATAGGCATAGGCAAGTATAGCAACGCTTTACTACAACAATGCAACATGCGAACCGAATGAAGGCAAGCCACAAGTATGTCTTAGGCTATGATACCAAAACACTAAAAAGTACAACACAACACATTTCTAGGAATAAACTAGTCGCAAAGTCGCGCTTACATTCAAATGTGAGTGTAAAACTAGGAAACGCTCAGTTGGACGCGTTGATAAGCGAGCACGTGCTATAGCTAGACCCACAATGCACATTTTTTTTTAATTTTAAAATTTGCGACGTTCGCTGTCCACAGCGCCATGTTCCGATTTTATTTATTATGCCAGGTATTTGGGTAAACACCGTATGTAAATCTTTACTTGTGGATAAAATCCACCGCCATCTAGAGGACCTTGACTCATTGGGAAAAATATTTAAACTCTTTGGTGACAAATAATAGACTGCTTCCTCGAAAGTATTTTGATTACTTCTAGGTGGCAGTGCATTAGAAACTTCGCGCGTCTTTTCGTTGCCATGGCAACGTTACTTTTGTTATAATGTAATTTCCATCTACACTACTTATCGGTTCAAACTTAAATTAACATATTCGTGACCGGACGGACATTCTAAATGATTTGGCTATCTCAGATTTTGTCGCCGGTTAGTTTGAAAAAAAAAACTTTTGATTAACTTTAATGTAACTTTTTAACTTTTTGAACGATTTTGCCACAAAAACTAATGGCATTCAATCGAGAACAAAGCTTGCGGATGGTGAAAATTTCAACTCGATCCGAGCCTCCGTTCGAACGTTATGGCGAGACATACAAACAAACAAAAAAAAAAACAAAAAAAAAAAAAAAACAAAACGAGGGACAAATTTTTCCGGCAGAGTCAAATGGAAACGCTCGCTTCGCTCGCTTAAAAATTGTTTGATAGATTCCATAACCACGACTTTTTTAATTTAAAACATTGTGCAATGTGTATTTTTGTTGGTATCCTAGACAACCTGAGACTTGCCCTTCATTTCGGTTCGCATGTTGCATTGTTGTTGCAGTAGTGTTGGTTGGCTATATAGAGGAACTTACCCAACACTAGAAATAACTATAAAACAGTAGTTTTGTAGTAAAAACATCATAATATTATAGTCTTTTGAGAAGAACAAAACTATTTTTAATTTATTTTACGTACTCCCAATATGCGGCTTTTTAAGGCATTTTTTGTAATCTTCTATAAAATATAAATATAAATATACTGTGTAATTATAATGTAAGGTGGTTGTGACATTGAGCATTTTTTGCACTGCAATATTTTAGGTTACAGTAATTAGTAGACTTAGTTGACACTAAGTTATATTCGATCGATTGTTGTTTGTGGGTATCATTGGTATCATTGGTATCATCATCGTTGGGTTAACAAGTGCCATGCTCTTTTGAGGATCTCCCCTTCCAAAAAAGTTTCCCCATCTACGGTCGGGAGTTTGACGTACTGATGGGGCTGTTAACCCAGGCATGGGTTAATTTAGCGACGACCGGGAAATCAAATTAATTTAACAACAATGTACGGAAATAATAATAAAGTACTATGAAAATTATACAACTTAACATGAAACCTTTCGATGTTCCACCCCCGTCTTTCTTTCCCCCCCCCCCCCCCGACTAGTGTCACGATGACGTAATGATGCAATCACTCATCATGTAAACTCAAAACAAGGACATCCGGGCAAGCCATCTGAGACTGATATGGGATCCTCCGACCGACGAGATGCTTTCCGTCCTCTTCCACAGCGATCACGTTATGCGCTGTTGCCTGTTGCATTATTTGAATGGCAACATGGGACTGGAGAGTGACCATTCGGATAGCGACGCGCATTTCCAGGAATTCTTCAGCAATTGTTTGAAAGGCTTTTTGTTAACTGTTCCGTCACCACAAAGATAAAATAATGAGTGCTGACATTCAACCAATTTACTTACTTGCGTGTTTATCAACGTATTTATTGGCCTGTTTTAGTCAAAGAAAATCTTCTTGGAAGTTGGAGTTGTTGAAAATGTGTTGTTGCGTCCATATTTACGTAAATACTGTTCCCCAACCAGGAATAAGTTTAGAAACTATACCAACTTTCTTCTTGACGGTGGCTCATGGGTCTACAACTAGCAGGATCTTTTACAACCAATTGCTATCACAATTCACAACACAATATATTAAAGCTACATTATTATATCTTCACTATTCCCGGGAGGCTAAAGAAGATAGATAGACGCCATGTTTTTAATTGCATACAAAACAAGAGGGCAAACGTCAAAAATAAAATGCGTTTATTGTGTCTAATGGAGAGCGACAATTTCATCTAGCTAAGGGAAATGACTCTTTGTACTTTTTTAACGATTATGCCTATATAGTGTTATTTCGCAAAAAAAATTGATAATTTTTACATTTCACTCTAATTTATATTTCACTCGACGCAGCCAAGTCCATCATCGTAAAACAAATACAAATTGTATCTTACAGTTGTTACAACAACACTGCAGTATTTTGGCTAGGAACGAATATTTAATGCCAAAATAATCTCGGGAACTCATTTAACATTTATTTTACAGTTATTTACCATCCTGTGTCTGTACCTAAATAATAACTTGATATAAATTTCTAATTTTAGGCTTTCGAGACCCAGATATCATATTTTTAATTAATTAATTAATTAATTAATTAGGACATTTATTATTTAATAAGGCAACCAAATATATTCGCGCGGCGAAATGTCCCCAGCAATTTGTTTTAATAACACATAAATAACTTACAACCCCAAAACACATAAATACGGGATGATGTTTAAATACTATTGTGTTGTTTTTGTATGTTGATGCTCTCACCCAACATCATATCAAATAAAATAATTGCCCAAGGAAGGCTCAGTAGTAACATTTAATATTGTTTCATATAGGCCTAACACTATCAACCTGTAAAAAAAATACATTGTATAATAATAACGCGATAAATGCGCAGCAAATACATCGCAACAATAATTTTTACCACCTTGGATTTTGAGCAAAGAAGCATCTTACTTTCAAAACAGCAAAGTTATCTGATTTCAAAAACAATTCAAAATTTGCGCGTCATTAGTTTTGAAGTAGTCACACTAGCATGCGCTACAAGCGCTAGGATCGAATTGTTGACTGAGCAGAAGTGACCGGCAACCAATTAACTTCCTTCTTGACTGCTAGGTTGGGCGACTATCAGTGTCACAACTAGCGCGCTCTAACGTGTAGGTAGCCTACAAGTGAGCAGGCTGAAGCCGGTAAAAGCTATTACTCTGAGAACACTAGTCACCCAACGGTATCATGAAGGCTGGTGACGTATGACCCGTTTTTTTTCCCGCCAAAATAGAAGGAAACTTTCAACCTTATTTTATAAATGAAAATATTCTCAAAAAATAAGATATTTTTGTGTAAAGGAAGGTGGCCTTAACCCAGTAGAACCATAAAATAATGTTAAATGCAAATTCCCTATTAGGCATCCACTACAGGTTAAAAACATTTTAAAACTAAACTAAAAGCGAGCAGGCTGGTTTTAGGCAAAGAAGAGGTCATCAGGGAAGAGGAGGAAGGAAAGTTCTATATAGGTTATAAAGTCACATGATGACTTAAATTTGTCAATGTAGGCATAATAGAAACAGAAGACCTACTTTATCACCACATAAAGAGAGGCATTAGTTGTTCAGGTTTTCACGTGGAAAACATTTTTTAATGAGTAATGCTGTATACATTAATTTCTTGGAGAAACAACGATTTTTCCAATTTCTTGAAGAAAGAACGTTTTTTCCAATTTAGGCATTGAATCATTACAAAACATAATTTAATTAATGAGTATTCAATATTCATACTTTTGTTTATTTTAGGATGATTCGGTAATAGTATCTGCGATGTATAGATATTCGTCGAAAAATGATATAAACGATAATTTAAGGTTTTTAAAGTTAATCGTTCAATATTCTATTGAGGGTCAAAGTTTGACATTTTAAATTTCCCGTTTTGAAACGGCTGCCTTCGTCACCGGCCTTCATGACGAACACGGCCGCCTAGATAAACAACGAAATTCCCTCCCTTTACCAAAGTCTTTGGTTCATAAAACAATGGCTAACAATAAACAACAATTGATGTCCTTTTCCAAGTTTTATAATCAACATTGTGTTTTTACTTATTATTATCATATAAAATGCGGTTAAAGCTTGCGTTGTGATATAACTAAATGTATAAAATAAAATATTAAGCATATTAGAACAAAAAAGATGTCAAAATATGCTTCCACAGCCAAGATAATCTCCGAAAACGTGTAAATTGATATATCGTTACGTGATTGGTGTACTGGTATCATGATGGCTGGTGACGTATGACCCGTTTTTCCCCGCCAAATTATGTAGGAAAATTTCACCATTTATTTTATAAATGAAAATGTAATGGAACGGCTTCACCGTGTCTCCATTAGACCTTCCTTAACCACAAAATATTTTTTGGATAGCTCATTTGCATGTCAAAAATGCAAATATAGCTATAATTTATTCAATAACTGATTTGCCTACCAAAATGCAAATCAGCCACAATTAGTATAACAAGTAATAATGTAATTAGGAGGTAATCAAAGTATCGCAATCAAATAAAGATGGTGAATGGGAACGTGAAATCACACAGAAACTGGAGAATCGAGAAACGAAGAGATCAAAATATTAAACTGGGACTGCAGTGGAGGCTAAATAAAATTGTCTGAGCCTGGGGAAGGAGGCTAGTTCGAGGCTAAGATGTCGCAAAAACATCCCTCGGGCTATCAAATTGAATAGCGATGACTGGCAGGGCGACACCAGACGATGTACCAATGTGCGGCGATGCACACTGAGCAGCCATAAAGTCGGAATTAGTTCGCTCGACTGCTTTAGCGAACACGATTATAATTGGCTTCGAGGAACAGTCCAAGGGTACGGATGCAGCCAAGGCTCACATACATCCCGATCATTGTGAGCATGAAGGCCACAAAAGAAACCACAGGGATATATGGCGGAGAGCGAAGCCAACTAGGGCGAGTTTTAGCGCGAGCCGAGTAGAGATGAAAGACAGTTTTTCGGGGAAATCCCATGATTCCACGGGGTTAGCTCAGCTGACCGAGCGAGGAGCTGGAGGAACGGCAAGGAAAGTCGTGGCAGTTACTCGGCGGAGGGCAACGTGCCTGCCCGACTTCACGATGAAGTTACGACGGTAGTACTTAGGACGGCCTAAGTCTCGGGGGTCGAGGAGTTTGAAAGTGATTTAAAAGTGAGCGAAGTTGAGTAGTAGAGCGTGGAGTAAATTGGAGTATTATTTGAAATTGAAAGTGGATTGATAGCGAGCGAAGTGAAGTAGTAGAGCGTGCAGCAGTTGGAATATTATTTGAAATTTGGAGTGAGTTAATAGTGAGCGAAGTCGAGTAGTAAAGCGAACTGTGGATTGGAATATTATTTGAAATTGGGAGTGAGTTGATAGTGAGCGAAGTTGAATAGAAAGCGAACTGTGAATTGGAATATTATTTGAAATTGAGACTGACTTGATAGGAAGCGAAGCGAATGGAATCGACGCGGCTTGAACTATAATTTAAAATTACCTGTGGTACACAGTACGGACTAAAGAGAACAACCACCGGAATAATAAGCGAGCCTGATCAAACGACTGGTGCAAGCAGTGACGACGCGGGAATCGAACGTATCGATCGACGCCAGTGAAGTGATCGTCTTACGAGATGAAACTGACGGCACCGTCGGAATGAATCAGAAGATCGCAAGCGTGGATTACTTCGTACCCAGTGTGTGTGTATTTATTTAAATCGATAACCCTGATTTAAATACTGTCCCCATCGAACAATCATCTTCGAACGTCACAACAAAAAGGAGACAGATGAGTACAAACACCACAGTATTTATAATAGCAATTTAGTAGATTCAAGGTCCATCAGGCCACTGTAAACTTGGGCTCAGCCACAGCATATGTAATAGAAGGATCCGACTAGGTAGGGGTTATATAATTTGTATCACCATTTATCAACCGTAACAATATATCAGGAATTGTAACCACTACACGTTTCACAACCTCTGTAGATTGTGCATGACCTATTATCCTGTCACTAGACCAATAGTGTTTTGGGAGGGTCTGTACCAGCTGCAGTTGAACGAGACACGGCACCAGACATCCAGTCGGCGCCTCCGAAGTCAGACAAATCGTCTGCAATTCATCATTTGTTATAATAGAAATTGTATTTCAGGATTAGGGAATCCAGCTACCGGACCAACCTGAACTAATTGGTTCCTCCAATTAGTGAATTAGAATTAGCATTATTGTTAGTCAATATGGCGCCCAACAATTAAGGGAAGTAAGGTGGAAAAGGAGGATTGTCTTGAAGGAGACAATCTAATGTCAAACTAGGGGTTTTATAAAAACTGCCGAATGCGACAAAAATATTCTCAAAATCAAGAAAATAAGATATGTTTGTTTAAAGGAAGGTGGTCTTAAACCAGTAGAACAATAAAATAATGTTATGCAAATTCCCTATTACAAAACAATTTGTTTTCATTATTTGCAAAATTGATATAATATGTTTGTAGTTAAATATTTGTGTAACTCTACAAAGACAAAGCTTAATTGGCAGTGAAACATTTTACAGTTGCTTTCGTGTTCAGATTGTGTTTAAATATATTGTGATGTTGAAGCAAGTGTATATTTTACAACGACGACGACGTGAGAAACTACTTTGTCTTCTCTCGTGCGTTTAAAAAGTCCAATATACGAGTGTTGGTTACCCTCGCATTAAATAGTCTACTAAATTGACGTATAATGTATTGATTTTCATTACCAAAATGTATTGACTGTGTAGGCCTACCAGAGTATTAGACTATACAAGTACTTATAATTTAATTACTCGTGGAAAACCTACCCAGGGAGCAACGCATGCCACTCTTATGTGTCTAACCAGGTATTTTGAACTTGGATAACTGTGAAGAGATTGACCAAAGTCTGTTTTCAGAGGATTTAAATAAATAAATTTGTTTATAGAGTCTATACCAACTCAGGCACAGAACTGGTTTACAGTGGGGGACATAAAATTTAAGGCCGACCTAAGCCAACTCTGTAGGTGCCAAAACCTTCGACGAGTGGTTCAATGACAATCCCTTGCATTTGCGTCAACGACTGAAGAAATCATAAAATAAACTTTCAGTGGAAATTGCCAGTAGCGAGATTCGAGCCCGAGACCTTCTAAATCGGAGTCTCGCGCTTTTCAATGACAATTTTCAGACTCGATGATGAATAGGAAAACTATTCACCCCCACCCACACAAAATCACACATCGGACTGATAAATAATCCTTGGGTAAAAAATATATAAATAAACAAAAGAGGACATTCTTTCAAAAACCTAGTTGCTTCTCAATGAATAGAAAGCCTACAGTCAGGGCTCGAATTTAACGCTCGCCCCGTCGACCGAGGCGAGTGAATTGTTGCGCGGGCGAATAACTTTTGGAAATCACTCGCCCGGCGGTAGAGTGATTTTTTTGGTGAGCCGTTACATGAATTGCGTACATTACGTTTCAAACTACGCGGTCAACAAATATGTGGCGGTATTCACAAGGAGTTGATAACCCAAACAAGAAACAGAAACCTAATCGTACTGCATACAATGCAAAATATGAGAAGTATCGTGTGCGCCTTTTTCAAGAACACTTGTTAACAACACACGTGGCTACGTTTTGATCAATGATCAACAACTAAATTCGATGTTTTGTTCTGTTTGTGAGATATCTTAGGCCTACGTAGGAGATAAACACGGTCCATTTTGTAAAAGGTAGCCAAATATGACGAAATTAGGTATTTAAGTTAGTACTAGTAGTGGTTTGGAGTAGGAATACGGACTAGTGTTTTTAATTTCGGGCTAGTTAATTTACAAGAGCACTCGCCCGGAGGGCGAGTGCTAAATATTTTAAAATTCGAGCCCTGCCTACAGTAGTCAAAAAACATCCTCAACCTGATGGTTCATCATGTCACAGTACCTTTTGTGTCACCATCATCGCAGATTATTTGGTGTTGTGGGCGAATGGGCATTGACAGTGGATTAGTTAGTTGACAAAGGTTTTACTTGTTAAGAATAGGTGGACACAGCAGCTCTCTATTATACTTTGTGGCGACAGAGCAAGTAACAACTTGGGCTTGAACAGGGAAAAGGCAAACATTTACTGCATATTTATTTGTTAATCAATAGTATCTCTACTAACAATTTTTCTAACAATAAACCTGTGTCCAGGCAATATGTAGTTTTTCTGTTTGATCATGCCTTCGTGTATTTGAATGATGAAGGTGATGTCTTCTTTATATGTTGCTACAGTTTCTGAGAAGCTACTTTGCAATTTGATAATAACCGATACTCCAATTGAGATGAAATTACCTACCTGTCAATCACTGTACTAGGAAAACGCTCAGTTGGACGCGTTGTTGAGCGAGCACCGGTACGTGCAACACGACCCGAGTACGACATTCCCATAATGTTACATACCAATAAGTCTTTTAAGGTCTTGACCGATTTAGCTGAAAATTTGTAAAATAGGAGAGAATGGATAAAATCCACCGCCATCTAGAGGACCTTCACATCATTCCTTTGGGAAAACTATTTTACTCTTGATTTCTTCTAGGTGGCAGTACATAGTGACCAGAATTCTTGTGCGACTTTTCGTTGCCATGGTAACGTTACTTTTGTTAAAATGTAATTGCTATCTACACTACTTATTGGATCAAAATAAAATTAACATATTCGTGACCAGACGGACATTCTAAATGATTTGGCTACCTCAGATTTTGTCGCCGTTTAGTTTTAAAAAAAAACTTTAGATTAACTTTAATGTAACTTTATAACTTTTTGAACGATTTTGCCACAAAACTAATGGCATTCAATCGGGAACGAAACTTGCGGATGGTCAAAATTTCAACTCGATCCGAGCCTCTGTTTGACCGCTATCATGAGCCAAAAAAGCTGTGCGACTTTCCGTTGCCATGGTAACGGGACTTTGTTATAATGTAATTTCCATCTACACTACTTATCGGATCAAAATAAAAATAACATATTCGTGATCGGACGGACATTCTAAATGATTTGGCCACCTCAGATTTTGTTGCCGTTTAGTTTGAAAAAAAAACTTTCGATTAACTTTAATGTAACTTTTTAACTTTTTGAACGATTTTGCCACAAAACTATACAGCAACCCGCGGCCCGCCTAGGTGGTATGTACATGTGTGCAAAATTTCAGGTCGATCAGAGAAACGGTGCGACCTGTATCGAAGCAGTAACAGAAAAAAAAAAAAAAAAAAAAAAACAACAGACATTCGAGCCATAAGAGTCAAGTGGAGACGCTCGCTTCGCTCGCTCAACAACGTTCTATTAGAGTTGCAGGTTGCAGGGGTATTTATGAACTGTTACAGGGCACTAAACATAGTAGCATTGAGTATAAAAATGAAGGTAGGGAAGAGGAAATAAATTTTGTTCTTGAAGAAACTGCAAGGGAAATGTTTTTTTGCATCGGATTCAGAAAAAAAATCATTTAACATACTCAAAGTTGCGGAAAATCTAAGGCGTCGAAATTGACTAAGTTTGCATATAAAGTTAAATAAGCAATGCAAATTAAAAATTGATTGTAGCTGTAACGTAACAGCCCCTGCCCTTGTATTTAGGCTTTCAGCCAGAGAATTTTTCATTTTTTTTGTCCTAATTAATTTGCATTTTGTCTAGAAATCTTGTTGCATCAATTTATTTCAAGTCCAGGTTAATTTGTATAAGCATCCAAATTAACGAGGGGTATTAATCAAGGTAACTAGCTGGATATCCGAGAGTTTGGGACCCAGTTAGAGGTAAATGTTTTCACCTTAGTTAGTAGGGGTAACAGGGAGTTATTTGTCGCTTGCTAGTTGAGACCAAGTTGAGTTGAAATCCCGAGCCTACCACCCTCTTGAGGACTCAGGAATGTGGGTTGGTCGGCCGACAGTGCTGTTTTCTCGAGAATTCGTCGTTGATTCATGTAAATGGCAACGTCGTGTGTTAGCAGGGCAGGCAGTGGTCACGTGATTGTCGCATGTAGCGAATTCACCCTGCCCAGTGGCCATATCAGTGCGCGGACGGCGTAAGTGTGAGTGAAGGCCATTGGTGGGATTTGAACTCGCGGGTGCCCTAACCCAATGAGAGGTAGGACCTAGTCCTTGGTGCGGAGGGGTGGACAACCAGCAGGGACAAGCGGACGGTGACCTGGCTTACCAGACGCTTGGGCAAGATTGAGAGAAGAGGAGAGTCGAACCGTTAGCAGTGCTGCGAAGTATTTTAGCAAATATGGGAAATATCCCTCGGGAAAGTGAGGCAAGTTGGCCTAATCGTCCGAATATAGGGCAGATCTAGCGACGAGTGCCTAGATGTTTATTTCACCGCTAAAATATCGTATTAAATCGTGATAGCCTAGTGAAGGCTAGCCACATGGTCCAGTCTACGACCATGCGCGAGTGTTTTACAACGACCGCAATCACTATGGTATATTCTCTCTCAACACCATACGGGAGTGGCACGAAAGTGCACAATAAAGTATCAGTATAAAATCTAAATATTCGTATCCACGCATTCGACGACTTTGGTGACCAACCACGTGGTCTGACCAATCTCCGTCGACGCCAATATCATCAGAGAACTTCATGAAAGCAAGTAAGCCGTATTTTTCCCTTATCTTTATACGTCCCTCCAATAATTACGTTTTGCTGAGAACGTCGAGTCTCCAGAGGACCTAAGTGCACCCAGCCTTGGGAGCCCAATATCCGGTCCGCCACTGGGGCCTGACCTAGATATTGTACCGGCCGTAGGCAAGCAGGTACACAGCGTACTTCCGCCATAAGCCACCCCATCCCCGGCTTCCCCCTGTGCATCGCAGAGCAACGCTCTCAATTCCTCCCTCTGACCCACGTCAAGCAATCAACGTATTGGGAAATCGACGCTACGTATTATAATAAGATATAATATTGTTATCAATTGGAATTTATATGTTTATGTCTTTCATGTTGGATCCAACGTAAGCTCAACCCTGTTGTCAGTAGTTAACATGTTCAACTGTTCAATAATAACTCAACCTATTTTATTCAACACTCTTTTTAAATTGGCATACGAAACCCGAGATACTCCTTTCTATCTTATACTGATATTTTAAGCCTTCAGCAACATCTTTCAGGGCCCTTGCTCGGCTCATTTTAGAATAGTGTGAACGAGCGGAACCTGCAGGCAGCCACGGACGATTGCAGCTCTCTGGCGGGGAAGCGGCTCAGCGCTGGCGCGCTTGACCAGGTACCTCTTCTTCCCTTACCGGAAGAAGTTGTATTGAGTGTACTCCCCTTGTCCCCACATGTTCATACCAGTTGTGTTTTTCAATTGTTTCATTTTCGTGTAAGTAGCGACGTAGGCAAGTAACGGTAGGACGGACAGGTCAGTCTTTGATAGCTATTAGGGCGCGCAACGTGAAAAGAACCCGAATTTAAATAATATCGCTAGCCCTTTTCTCAAGTAAGTGTTCTAGGGTCTAAACGGTATAAAGCCTATATTATATACAAACTTTTGTGCAAATAATCTACCGTCTAAAGTCCAATATGAACGTAAGAAATTAATTTAGCCGACATTTTTTATTTGTGCATTCCGTTACTTGATTAAATTAAATTAATTTTTTATTGCATCGAATAAAATTATTGGATGAGCGTAGCGAGCGAAGCAAAGATTCCATTTCACTACACTGGAGAAAAAAATCCGGAATGTTTTTTTTTTTTTCTTTTTTTTTCCTGTATTTTTGTGTGTCTGTTAACACGATTCCGGCTAAACCGATACTCCAATTGCGATGAAATTTTATGGAGGCCTTTGAAATCTCTGAACGAAGAACTGCCACGTTTTTTAGCGCAATCGAAAAATTATTTCTCATGAAAATCGCAATTTTACGATTTTTTTTTTATTTTTTAAAAAATTTCTTCAGCTTATAACACCTACATGCTTTGTCCGATTTTAATGATTTTTGGACAGAACCTTAATTTCATGAATTTAGGTATTCCTGTGAAAATTGAGCGCAATCAAAAAATTATTTATCATGAAAATCGAAATTTTACGTGATTTTTATTTTTTTAAACAATTCTTTGACTTATAACACCTACATGCTTTATCCTATTGTAATAATTTTTTCACAGAACCTTAATTTTATAAATTCATATATTTGTGTAAAATTTGTGCGCAATCAAATAATTATTTCTTATGAAAATTTCAATATTACGATTTTTTCCTTTTTTAAATTTACAATTTTTTTTTTTTACAATTTTTTAATTACAATACAATACAAAACAAAAATAAATTTAAGTTAATTTTTCATTTAATTTAATTTAATTTAAAAAAAAATCTTCAACTTAGTAATGATTTTTTCACAGAACAACAGAAAATCCGCATAACACATGGCAGCTCAATGCACCAATTACGCTCATCCAACAACGCGGCGGGACTTAAGCGTTTTCCTAGTAACTGTTAATTGAAAATAAATCTTTGACGTATAAATATCTGATATTTAAAAAAAACAAGAAAAACTAACAAAAATATAAATTGAAATATAACAAATTAATAGGATGAGCGTAGCGAGCGAAACGAAGATTCTATTTCACTACACTGGAGAACAAAATCCGGAATGTTTTTTTTTTTTTTTTCGGTGTGTCTGTTAGCACGATTCCGGCTAAACCGATAATCATTATTGCAATGAAATTTTGTGGAGGCCTTCGAAATCTCTGGACTGAGAACTGCCACGTTTTCGAGCGCAATCGAATAATTATTTCTCATACTAATCGCAATTTTACGATTTTTTTCTAATTTTTATAATTTCTTTGACTTAAACCGACATGCTTTATCCGATTGTAATGATTTTTTCACAGAACCTTAAATTTATGAATTAATATATTCGTGTGAAATTTGAGGGTAATAAAAGAACTATTTCTCATGTAAATTGCAATTTTTCGATTTTTTTCGATTTTCTTGTTTTTTTTTTTTGTATTTTTGTGTGTTTGTTAACACGATTCCAGCTAAACCGATACTACAATTTCGATGAAAATTTCTGGAGGTCTTCAAAATCTCTGAACTGCTACGTTTTTGAGCGCATAAGAAAGATTATTTCTCATGAAAACTCGCAATTTTACGATTTATTTTCTTTTTTTTTAAATTTCTTTGACTAATTAACACCTACATGCTTAATCCGACTGTAAAGATTTTTTCACAGAACAACAGAAAATCTGTATAACACATGGCAGCTCAATGCACCAATTACGCTCATCCAACAACGCGCCTGAAAAAGCGTTTGCGAAGCTTCCTAGTTTATAACGTGTTATTTTAGAGGTGAGTGAAATCAGCGTCTTGCATTGTAGATGCCAAAACAGCAAGCAGATTCTTGAAAACTCCAAAATGCCACATTCTGGCGATGATGGGGATCCATTTCAAGTACAAAAATCTCACCATTGTGGCTTTAAAGATAAAAACGACAATTTAACAATTTACTTCAGAGATCTAATTTTGGGATTCAGAAATTCTCCAAACTACTAAAGTTGAAAAGTAAAGTTCTAAAGAGTTGTTTTGTAGCTCCTTGCACCCATCTCTATTCATAAAACTATATTTATTTTTTCTGTTTTTCTTCCCGTGCAATATATTATGTAGCTTATTTATAATGTTTGACAGCCCACACACAGGATTCTCTTGCCATGTGGGTTTCCTAATAATATTGCTGGGTGATCGTCTAACTGGAACTTTGAAACTAACGAGTTCTAGGAGGACTGACAATCTCACGTGCACTGTAAAATTTTCATGTAAAGCGACCCCCCCCCCCTCGCCCCGGAATTTTTGATGATCACAAACGAAATAAATGAGTGCACAAACGATAGTGCACTTTGCACACAATGTGCACCCTGAGGTATAGGTGCGAAATGTATTAATGAAATGACAATATCATGTGTTTCAACACACCAGTGTTTTCCACCATACTTCAAGGAAAATGATTTTCTGAAATAACATTAGATGAACGATTTTTTTTACGATGGTACAAATACGATTTTGTACCGACGAAGTTTTCTGTTTTTACCTGTAAGTAGACAAATTGAATTGATCCCGCCACGCTCAGACGGCAGACCGAGCCGTGATTGGCTGACACGAGCTGCTATGGCGCATTGACTGTATAGCGCGAAATCCAAGTAAGGGTATTATCGAAAATTTAAAATTCGTCACAGGTATGAATGCTTTGAAGGAATATTAACTTTATCTATTTTATTTCGTAAGTAATTTATTCCAGTGGCGGCCCGACCATACAAATTCGGGGCCATGGCCCCGCGGGAAATAGGTGGGTGGGTGGGTGGTCAGCTCAGGGTGTATGGGGGTGGAGGGTGGGGGGTGGACGTAGGTAGGCCAATGTGTTTGCTATATAAATATGAGCGATAAAAGAAATAGAATCATTCCTGTATGATGAAAACTTCCCGAACAAGCCAATACTCGTGTCAGATGGGAATGTAATTGTGATGGTTTTAAAATGCGCGCTCAAAAGATCGTGCCAAATAAACTGATTAAGTACAAGGTCTCCCAAACGCGCGGTACCATCAAGAATCTAATTTTTTTTTCTGTAACCACTACTACCAGTGGTGCCCGGTGGGTATGGGTGTCCGCAAGGGGTGGGGGTGGGGCAGGGGGCAGGTGCCCCCCCCCCCTGGTTTTGCTTCCAAGATCCCTAGCCAAGCTTTTAACATTTGATAGTCCTATTTTCTTTGGTTTCTTCTTGAGCCAACATTTTTGTTAAAAACGAAATGCATGAATTAGCTTTATACTCAAGCAAGACCCAACCCCAATCGAGCTCAAAGACGAGACCTTCCAGGACAGTATAGCGCCCACCCCACGAGAGTAAGGTAGCGGCCGCTCCAGTAGCCAAGGGATGGGGGGGGGAGGGGCAAAGAAAGTTATTTTTGAGAAAAAAAATATGGGAGAGAATAAAATAAAAAAACACGACAATTCGAAAGAGGGTGTCACTGTAATGGGAATTAATCAAAGAAAACCATACCAATGTTTATGTATGAACCTATATATTACTTGCGTAGACACAGGAAAAAGTGTAATAGATTTGTGTTAGCGCTGTGGTAAGACAATTAATTAAAGCAATTAAATACACTAAAAATAGAAAATTACAACACCCCTAAAAATATAAATAACATTATTGTAAGGCGCCCTACTAATTACAATAAAAATCAAGGACATATCCAACTATTGCTATTTCCGATGAAATAAAATAAATGTACAGGTAAATTAACTCTACTCTATTATTTATATGCTTATATTATTTTTGAATAGTTTAGATGTGAATTAGAATAATATTCGTTTCATTTTTATAAAAATTAACGTTAAAATTTGAGAAGGGTACACACGTCGCCTAAATATCCTGGTAATGTCAATTCGACTGCACAAAAACTACATTATTTTGATGTTGCATTAAGCCCACTACATTTTTTTTAAACGCACCAAATGCACTCTAAAAGCATGTTTCAAAATTTTCACCTGAGGCGCTATTGTTTTATTTTGCCCGTCCCGGACAAGATTCTTGTGGACGCCCTTGCCAATAGTATGTTTAGTTTGCCACGGCATATCCAAGGGCTCGCCTGAAAACGTGTTTTAGGACACCAAAATTGGGTGCATGGGCGCCCGCAGAAGGGGGTGCCCCTCTGGCCCCGAGCAAGCAGAAGTACTAATTAGCCCTCATTTGATGTGTGGATTTATTATTAAACTTGTTCAGTCGATTTCTTTATTGATAAACATTTGTTAAATTTAATGGTTGCCATTATTTTCTGCGAGATAAGTAGCATATTGTGTCTTTTACCTGCAATAGTTCGTCTTGAGTTTTGAAAAGAATACCACTCGTTTTGACCGTCACAATAAAAGGCTTGCAAAAGCGAAGATGTGAGGTAGGGGAAAGTCAGATTATCTCAGTGGACAAAAAAGCTAATAACCGCCCAAATCAATGTTGAGAATATGTGGCTTTTGACAAAAGGACAAAAAAATGGGGAAGGGGAATATTTTGAAGGTTTCCTTTTGGTGGTTTTTTAGTTTCGAGTATCGACTGCACAAAAATTGCATAATTTTGGTATTGTATTCAGCCCACTACATTTTTCTAAAACCCACCAAATGCATTCTAAAAACCTGATTTTCAAAATTTTCGCCTGCGGCGCTATTGTTGGGGGCTCTGCCCCCCAAACCCCCGTGCTTGCCTAACGAAAGTACAAATTGTAGCTTTTACCCCCCCCCTAGCAAAATTCCTGCGGGCGCCCATTCGTGGGTGGGTGTAATACTATAAAGTTGGCCCCGCGGGTTATCAGGGGTTCAAGCCGCCACTGATTTATTCCGATTATCAATGGTCTTTCCAAATCTGTTTTCCATGTAAACCCTTGTTTGCAAGTTGTGTTCAAATTTTTGATGAGCCCTAATTATTTGAAGGCAATATAACCTCAATTATGATGAAAAACAAATTTCATACGTAACAAAATAAGTGATGTATTTACTTAATGAATTGCAGTATAAGGGGGTGATATCATTTTAGTTACATTTGGACAGCATTGATTGATTGAACGGAGCTTCATTCTTCTTTATTTGTCTCTATCTACATACTGGATGAGGGATATATTATGGATCATTTATATTTATACACACCTGAATAGTAGGAGTAATTCTTTTATTCTTAGTTATATGAACAGCATTTATAGGATATGTATTACCCTGAGGACAAAAAATATCCTTTTGAGCATTCAACGCGAATATACAGGAAAATAAAGGTAAAATTAAAAATTCTGTTGACTATCTTCAAATTGAATTTAAAACTAGGAAAACGCTTATGTCCCGCCGCGTTGATGGATGAGCGTAATTTTTTTTAAACGAAAAAAGCGTAAAATTGTGATTTTTTTAATAGATCATTTTTCGATTACGCTCAAATTTAACACGAATATATTAACTCATAAAATTAAAGTTCTGTGAAAAAATCATTACAATCGGATAAAGCATGTAGGTTTTATTCGTCGAAGAAATGTTAAAAATTGAAAAAAATCGTAAAATTGCGATTATCATGAGAAATGATTTTTTGATTGCGCTCAAATTTCACACGAATATATTAATTCATAAAATTAAGGTTCTGTGAAAAAATCATTACAATGGGATAAAGCATGTAGGTGTTATAAGTCGAAGAATTTTTTTAAAAATCGAAAAAAATCGTAAAATTGCGATTTTCATGAGAAATAATTTTTCGATCGATTTTTCCCCCGTGCAGTTCTTCGTTCAGAGATTTCACAGACCTCCATAAAATTTCATCGCAATTGGAGTTAATCCTGTCAAATAAGAATTTTTGGAGGAAAAAATTGCGATGTCGCTGAATTTTTGCAGAGACCTTCCTTAAAGGATACTTATTAACATACTAAAACTCCCCTACAATCGGACTGGAGCTTCGACCACCATATTGGAAAATGGCGGCCAAAAAGTGTTTGTTATCGAATATCTCCAAATTTGTTTGAGATAGACAAAATATCTCAATGGCAAAAATATTCCCCATTAAATTCCCTACAAAACAGGTGTCTTCTATAGTTTTGGTAGAGGCAAAGGTTTCGTCACAAAATCATGGTTTATACGTTGCTGATTGGAGTACCAGCTAATTTCCGGATTTTCACGCCCAGCATCAAACAATGCCCGATAAATCCGTAAGAAATCGATTTAAATACAAAATAACTTTTGTACGGGGTTCATAAAAGCTTCCATTAGTATTTTAAAAAATCAGGTCTGCGAAATCGGATTTTGCATTTACCCGGAATTTAGGTTTTTCCATTGTTGGCATTTCCTCAAAATGCCCTTTTTGACTGTCCATTATTAAGCACTAAATAGCATTGGAGGAAAAATTCTTTCTACGCACATTGAAATGACTTAAATAATGATCCGATTACAATCAAAGTTTAAATCCAATATGGCGGAAGTTCCTAATATTCACAATATGAATACTGTTTTTGTGCTGTTTTTACACTCTTTTTGTTACATTTTTCACTTTGATGTTGTGGATATTAGGAATAAGCAGCCATATTGGATTTAAACTTTGGTTGTAATCGGATCATTATTTGAGTCATTTCAATGTGCGTAGAAAGAATTTTTCCTCCAATGCTATTTAGTGCTTAATAATGGACAGTCAAAAAGGGCATTTTTAAGGAAATGCCAACAATGGAAAAACCCAAATTCCGGGTAAATGCAAAATTCGATTTTGCAGACCTCATTTTTTAAAATACTATGGAAGCTTTCAAGAACCCCGTACAAAAGTCATTTTGTATTTAAATCGATTTCTTACGGATTAACCGGGCATTGTTTGATGCTGCGCGTGAAAATTTGGAAATAAGCTGGTACTCTAATAAGCAACATATAAACCATGATTTTGTGACGAAATTTTTGCCTCTACCAAAACTATAGCAGACACCTGTTTTGTAGGGAATTAAATGGGGTATATTTTTGCGATTGAGACATTTTGACTATCTCAAACCAATTTGGAGATATTCGATAACAAACACCTTTTGGCCGCCATTTTCCAATATGGCGACCGAAGCTCCAGTCCGATTGTAGGGGAGTTTTAGTATGTTAATAATTATTATATAAGGAAAGTCTCTGCAAAAATTCAGCGACATCGCAATTTTTTCCTCCAAACGTCAATATACGATCTTATTTGACAGGATTAAGTATTGGTTTATTCGGAATCGTGTTCACAGACACACAAAAATACAAAAAAAAAAAGAAAGAAAAAAAAAAAAAACATTCCGGATTTTTTTCTCCAGTGTAGTGAAATGTAATCTTCGCTTCGCTCGCTACGCTCATCCAAAAAACGCACCATCTCATAAATCACATACCTTTTCTCATAAACAACATAACGATGCAAATATAATGTACAGACATTTATTATATTATCACTAGAAAGCTTCGCAAACACTTTTTCAGACGCGTTGTTGGATAAACGTAATTGGTGCATTGAGCTGCCATGTGTTATGCAGATTTGCTGTTGTTCTGTGAACAAAATCATTACAATCGGGTAAAGCATGTAGGTGTTAAAAGTCGAAGAATTGTATTTTAAAACAAAAAAAGCGTAAAATTACGATTTTTATGAGAAATAATTTTTCGATTGCGCTTAAATTTCACACGAATATAAATCAATTCATAAAATTAAGTTTCTGTAAAAAATCATTACAATCGGATAAAGCATGTAGGTGTTATAAGTCGAAGAATGTCATTTTAAACGAAAAAAAGCGTAAAATTGCGATTTTCAGGAGAAATAATTTTTAAATTGTGCTCAAAAACGTTGGTAGTACTAATGGCGTATTCCATTGGCCGCACTAGTGCGCACTGAGTGCGATTGTCATGTTTCATTGGGAATTTGAGTTCGCATTACGTCAACTTTCGCGTGTTCCATTGGACGCACTGCACTCGGCGAGTACATAAAAACCCGCACTGAGGCGCACTGGCTTCAAGGGTCAGTGCGACAAATCGAGTGCAATATGGCGGACAATTTAACGCGGGACATTTGTTTTTGTTGTTGGAGATTAGGAAACGTCAGACAGCAGCAATGAAGAAGATTTGTTATTACTAGGGAAACGCCAAAGTCGTTGTTAAACGAGTGAGTGAGCCATGTGTTGAGTACCCGGTTACATTACTTTTTTTCCCCCTACCTTAGGCCTACCTAGCCTATCATAGGCTAGAGAGGCGCATTATGACCTTACAGTTGACGCGCCCGTCCCCGTATACCGACTAAACTTTAAAAAACTATTATTTATACGAATATAATTATCAAACTTAAATGCAAATGTTCCCGGGTACCAGACCTGGGTAAGTTGCTTTTGAAAAGTGATGAAATTACATTACTCATTACTTCAGCCAAAATGTAACTAAATTACTATTTACTTACTTTTCCAAGAAAGTAATGAAATTACGTTACTTTTTATGAAAAAAGTAGTGAAATTACTTTCAAAAATACTTTTTAATTAAAATTGTATCTGACGTGCGGACGAGTATGACGCAAGTGCTTTGTCTGCCGATGGCGGGTCTCAGACAGGGTGTTATCCACGCCCACACTTTAAAACCAGCGGAAGCTTATCACAGAGATATTGTAGATATAGATGTATAGTAATATTGATTACGCGGGTGACATCTATCGGCAAAATGTTGTAACTACACTACAAGTGTAACAATTCGGCTATCGATTTATTTGACACAGACTTGAATGTTTGATGTCAAGTAGATAATTACGTCGTCAACGGCGCTCGTCATAGGCGGAAGTACCAAAAGTAAACATGGCTAAGTTCTGAAATAAAAACTCGGGACTCGAAATCTCTCGATCAGACCTACGAAATGTCGGAAATGCTGCATGCACATGCACATTGTTCAAGCGGGCGATACGTAGAAAGGCAGCAGGCGCACTGGCACAGTGACTGATATTTGATACACAAAGGCGCGGGCCGCGCGGCAAAGGTAACGCGTTACTAACGCCAAATTACAATTATAAAAGTAGTGAAATTACTCTTCCGTTACATTGAGAAAAATGTAATTAAATTACTGGCTCGTTACTGAAAAAAGTAATTTCGTTACAGTAACGCGTTACTTTCGTTACGTTACTACCCAGGTCTGCCGGGTACTCACCACATGACTCGCTCACTCGTCTAACAACGACTTTGGCGTTATCCCTAGTCTAGTTGGCTAAGGCCCCTTGTAGCCGGAATGTGAAAGAAGTGGGTTCAATCCCCTGGTCGGGAAAGATTTTGTAATTTCTAGATTGTATTTCAAAAATAATTAAACATGTTTTGAAATGCATATAACGCAGTGTAGTCCATCATCTGTGGCAATAGGGCCTACTATGGTAAACATAGCCAGTACGAAATACAAGAAAATATTGCAAGGTTTACTCAATCTACGAGCGGAATTTGGGGTACCTTGACGTGCAACATTCGACTGACCTTGCATGGGCACGGCATTTCACGGCCAGGCGAATAATAAACAAAAAATATCTTTTCAAAATCTAAAACATTGTCGTTAAAATAATTTCTAAACATTGGAAGTCTATTTTTCAGTTTATTATTTCTTGTAGGTTTAAATCGCAACGAATCTTGCTGATTTTGTTAGCAGTTCTCAATAAACTCGTACCGGATGTCTGTTTAAAATTTCATCGCAATCTGTTCAGCGACTCGGCTGATTTTCAACGTACACACACACACTTACACACGCACGCAGAAAAACAATAAGGGCCGTTTAAGTCGAATGGAGATCACTCCGTTCGCTACGCTCAGTCGTTTAATGAGAAATAGTTTTTCAATTCCGCTCAAATTTCACACGAATATATCAACTCTTTAAATTAAGGTTCTGTAAAAAAAAATCATTAAATCGGATAAAGCGTGTAGGTGATGAAATTTAAAAAAATCGGAAAAAATCAATAAACTGCGAGTTTTAAAGAGAAATAATTTTTGGACTATGTAAAATTTCACACGAATATATTAATTCATAAAATAAAGGTTCTCTAAAAAGTTTATAAAAATCGTAAAAGTACGATAATCATAAGAAATATTTGATCGATTGTACCAAAAAACGTGGCAAGTCTAAGTTCAGAGAATTCAAAGGTGCCCTCAAATTTTTATCAAGATCGCATATTATGCCGTTTGCCCGGTAGAGCGTGAGAGACCAAAAAGACAAAAATACAAATAAAACTGAAACTTAATTTTTTTGGTGGGGTTAGTGAAATTGAAGTCTTTGCTTCGCTCATCCAATAATTTATGTGTAATGACATAAACACTGTACATTTCGAATCTTTCCAAAGACTCTTTCAAATTGAAGGACGAAGAATGGAAAAACTTCCAACAATCTATAGAAAAAACTTCCAACAATCTATACATTAAATAATAATATAAACATAACGGTCATAAACGTTTTTACCAACATAATAATGTGATGGAGAAAAATGGTGAAGAAAACCAATTAAATAAATGCACATACCATAATTTGAGTAACATATTTTGTGGGCTGAATGGTCTAGGGCCGTTCTCTTCTTCTTTTGTATAATTTTTTTATTACTGGAAGCATTTTGATAAATTTTGTTAAAGAATATTGAAAGTTCCTGATTTTGGCAATCCTCAAAATTGTCTGAGTGAAATCGTCTAATAAATCATTTTTTTTTTTCATTTTTTTTTTTTTCTTCTTCTTTTCTTTTTCTTTTCTTTTCATTCCCCACCCTTTTAGAAGTAAAAAACATTTTTCAAAACTGTCCTCTGTACTGTCTCTAGAATATGAATTTGGATAGAAATATGTGTTTTGACATTTGGCTTAGAACTAATTAACATGTCCTTTTGTACCAATTTCGTACTGACGTATGTTTTAATTTAATGAATTTAAATTGTTCCACTGATTGACAGATTGCTAACTAAATCGCAGAAATGGAATAACATATATTATATTTTGTTCCATTATATGTTATTCCCATCTTGGACAATTTCTTGAATAATGGCAACAACTGGAATAAGGTATAATCATATTTTATATGACTACTCAATTGCGAGGAATAAAATTATATTTGCAGTTTTTACTCAATCGTTATACGGTATTCCAATAGTGGACATCCAGCCTGGAATTTGGATTTAATTGGAACAATGTATAACTAATATACTTACGGTAAATGTTTTCTAAATTACATATATGAGTTGAGGGGTACATTTTTGGAACGGCATTCATGCTATATTTCTCGTCGAACACGGGATTATACGTTGTTCCATTATACGGTATTCATACGCCTCCATACCTGATTCATGTTTCCGTGTTTCAGGTTTGTCTACGTGGAGACTGCCTTCCTATGGAGGTGGTGGCAGGAGGCGGACGACGCAAGCCGGGAGGAAATGAGGGGATTAGTCAACAACGGACAGCTAGAGATTCTCGGTGGGGCCTGGAGTATGAACGATGAGGCTGCCGCGCACTATCACTCCATCATTGACCAGTTTACTTGGGGGCTCAGGTAGGCCTATTCACAGTTCATAACAATTAAAATAGCCTACCCTACTTTAGAGCCTTTAAGCTGCTTGCCATTTTATTAATTATTTATCTATCTTTTATGTTTAGCCTACTCTTGTTTTTTGTTAAGTGTTTGTGATATGATATGATATGATATTTATTGGTATTGTCATAGATATTTACATAATTCATGTAGATAATTAGACCCAATTAAAACAAGATACATATTACTATATGCATTTTTTAGTAACATAAAAATAGCATTTGCAAGTCAGTTTAAATACATAATGGTTTGTCACCCATATTACATGCTTTCTATATAATGAATATTTACAATGTGCAAATGCTGTAGTAAGAATAAAATGTTAGTATATACATAAAAAATCTGGCAATAGGCCTTGCTTCTCGGCGTACTTAGCTACAGGTTGTCCTCTAGATCAGTGGTTCCCAACCTTTTTCACCTCACGGACCGGCAAAAGGATAAAGTGAATTACACGGACTGGCGCGGCTACAAGGGGTCTGGCTGCGCCAGCCCCAACCGCCGGAGGCGAAATTTTTTTGGGAGTTTTTATACCCCTAGATGGCCTGTACAGCGATCTGAGCAACAGTGTACACATGAAACATCATTCAAATCATCGTTAAAAATATATTAATAAATTACTAATTATCGATTGTTAAACTTTTTTAGTGATGTTGATTATAATTATGCACGTATCAATAATAATAATTTAACTTAGGATTGCGCGTTTACAATCGTGGTTGTTCCTACGCTCGGGTTTACGCGCAAGAAGCCTGTCATACTATGGTACTTTTTAATAAAAACGTCTCACAGGGTCTTCTCTTAACTTTTTCGTATGTTTTTCTCGCACACAACAAATGACACAACACTTTCACAAATAATTTTTAATTTCGTACACGGGCTTCAAGAACAAGGAACTACACAACTGACTGCACAAGGATGTGTCTACAGACTGAAGATATTCCTATTTCCTACAAACCAAGTCGCATCTGTGAACCTTTACCGTCATAAAATCATTTATGAAATTGCAGTTTGTGCCGCCAAGCAAAGTGCCATAAATGTGGCTGTTTCCGGCTTAGCTGACCTTTGGAGAAAACCCTTGTCGTTACGCCTGTCATTGCACTCAATGCTCTCAACTTTCTGTGTCGGTAGAAGTGGGTGGGTGTTTCTGTTTGTAATCGGTATTGATTGATTTTTAAATAAGTGTCCCCTCCAAAGAAAATATAATTTAGTCTCCATCCCGAGTACAGGTAAAATAGTAAAGTGTAAAACCAAATTTTGGAATTTTTACACATTTCTAAAATATTCTCGCGGACCGGTCCGGAGCAATTAGTCCGCGGACCGGCACCGGTCTGCGGACCACCGGTTGGGAACCACTGATCTAGATATTCCCTTATAGAGTAGTATGCTTTATCTTTTAAGAATTTTTCCCACTTTATATTTAAAATTTGTAATGGTTGTTGTATTTTTTATCTCTTTGGGAAGTTTATTAAAAAGTTTAATTTTCATATAGTTGGAATTGTATTGGGCTAATGTAGTATTATGGTGTTGTGTATGGACGTCATTATGTTGTCTTGTATGGTGTGAGTGGTAGTATGTGTGATTTTTGTCCAGTGAATGAAAGTTTTTTTTTTTACAAATAATACTGATTTAAGAATTAATATACAGTATAAGGTAAGAATTTTTAGATTTTTAAATAAAGGTTGTGTGTGAGTTCTTGGGTGCGCCTTTACAATGTTTCTGATTGCACGTTTTTGTATTTTAAATACCTTGTCATGTTGTGTGGAATGTCCCCAAATTTCTGTTCCATATCTTAATAGGCTTTCAAAGAGTGCATAATAAACTACTTTAGATGTACTCATATTTGTTGAATTTCTTATCAATCTATCGTGTTAATGTATTTGTGTGTGTGTGTGTTAGTATAGGCCTATGTGTGTGTGTGTGTGTGTGTGTGTTAGTATAGGCCTATGTATGAATGTATTTATTTTAGGGGTGTGCGAGTCCTGATTTTTGAATTCGAGTCAATTCCGAGTCCTAACAATTACTCGATTTCGAGTCCAATTCGAGTCCGAGTCTCTTAAGTAGGCGTACACAGTACCTTCCGAAAATGTTGATACAAACATTATATTGACATATTTTTATTATTTGTGCCAAAAAAGGTCAAAACTTCCAAGAAGAATACAAATTTGTATCAAAAGACAGAGGTTACTATTATGACTAGTCAGAGTTGGTAAGGTAGTGCCAAAAATAGATAACGATTTTTACGTTTTTACACTCGCTTGCGGGGCCGCGACCCGGCACCTCCACCAAAATCCACCATAACATTTTTTTTTTTTTTTTGAGGCTCGATTTCGAATCTCAAATAGGCCTATCGAGTTCGAGCCGAATCCCAAATACCCGACTCGACTCAAAATTTTGGGTACTCGCATACCCCTAATTTATTTTGTAATGTTGACCCCTTGCACAATGTGTTGAGATATATTATTACTTGGAAGCTTCGCAAACGCTTTTTCAGGTGCGTTGTTGGATGAGCTTAATTGTTTAAACACGAAAAAAGCGTAAAATTGTGATTTTCATAAGAAATAATTATTCAATTACGCTCAAATTTCACACAAATAAATTAATTCGTAAAATTAAGGTTCTGTGAAAAAAATTATTACAATCGGATAAAGCATGTAGGTGTTATGTAGAATCACTCATTTTGTCGAAATTCGACTATGCAGATATCGTGTATGGTCCGTGTCTAGATAGTATACACACAAAACGCGTACAATACGCTCAGAATGCATGCATACGGTACACACTTGACATGAGAAAATACGATCACATCTCATACAAATACAAAGAACTGAAGCTACTAAAAATGTCAAATCGCAGGTTGCTCCATCTAGCATGCCTAACACAAAAAATCATGAAGTTGGGTCTACCTACGTATCTCAGATTAAAACTTCCCCTCAGGAAAGCATCACATTCTCGAAATCTTAGAAACATAAATGAAATATCCATATTCCCTCACTTGAGCAGCGGTTTCAAGAAATCGTTTACCTACAACGCTGCACACACATACAATAACATAAAAATTGACACAAATCTTTCTCATCCACAATTTAAACTGAATCTTAAAACATTTCTATTGAATGGACAAACATAAGTTTATAAAGAGGGAAACATTTTATAGTTCGCAATATGTCGTGTTCGGTGATGGCCATTTGTATTTACTAGGTGCTATATTAACTCATGCTCATTACCTGCTCCTAATGCTGCACATACTATACTTTATTTAAATGATATATTCCTCGACTATCTTCATCATATCATACTATGGAAACATTTTGAATTGTGCTAAACTGTAAGACTAAACATTGTGTTGCCGTGTTTTTATTTTATTAATTAAACATAATTATTATAATTAATATGTAGATTAGCCGTAAGTTATGTTAGTTAGGGTCAATTGTAAGAGAAGCCATTTTGGCTTAAATTCGCCTTTTTCTTCAAGAGAAATAAAGACATTATTATTATTATTATTATTATTATTATTATTATTATTATTATTATTATTATTATTATTATTATTATTATAAAGCATGTAGGTGTTATGAGTCGAAGACAGTTTTTAAAAATCGAAAAAAATCGTAAAATTGCGTTTTTTATGACAAATCATATTTTGATTGCGTTAAAAAACGTGGCAGTTCTAAGTTCAGAGATTTTGAAGACCTCCAGAAAATTTCATCTCAATTGGAGTATCGGTTTAGCCAGAATCGTGTTAACAAACACAAAAAATAACATTCCGGATTTTTTTCTCCAGTGTAGTAAAATGGAATCTTTGCTTCGCTCGCTATGCTCATCCAACTATGCAATGTAGGCCCTACAACAAAACTAAGACAGTGATATAATAATTTTAACTACCAGTAAATCCTCCATCTTATTATTAGGGTTACCATAATTTTAAAAAGCCACAAAGGGTCTTGTGCAGAGTCCTACCCCAGCCTCCGTAGATGGACATTTCCCCGGGTATTTTCATCCTTCAGCTAGGCCTATATGACTAGATCTTGGCACTCAAACCTTTAGCAGGATACTGAAATTAAATATATTGTTGTCAAAAAGAGGAAACTCATTCATTGTGACAAATCCGGGACAAATGGGTCAAAAATGCAATGTCAGAATCGGGACAATCCCGGTGTTCTGGAATGGATGGTCACCCTACGTTATTAGGCTATATTCTGATGTTGTTCGACTAAACTTTTGGGATGCACATCAATACTTTTTTCATTATTGATTATCAAAATGGCAATGTCATTATTGAATCGATAATATCGATGTCACACACAAAGCCTGTTCCGACCTATAAGTGGAACCTCAAGTGTGGCAAGTGTGCTGCCTCGATGTTTTCGATGTCATGTGGTGCTTGGCTTCCTTATCGACTGATAGCTCATTTCCAAACATAAATCTCGGGTGTGACACCATCAGTCCAGCCAGTGCATATGGCACGTGAGATAATCTCTGTCTTAGTTCAGTTCAGTTCAGTTTTATTAGCATCCATGTAGGTTACATTGTAACATTGGATTTGTCAATACATTATTAATATATATATATACATATACGTATATAGCAAAATAAAAGAACATTACAATACAATTTGGTTTACTATAAACTAACTAAAAATAGCCTGTTACATAAATGAGCATTTACTACTCCGGACTAAGTACCATAATTATATAAACATACATTATAAAATGCTTTTCCACAACAAGGATATTTGATTATAGCCCAGAAATTATAGATTTTGACATCAACATCCTTAACCTAAAGCTGATTTTTTGGCCACACATGTAGCATTTGTCATTCTTTAAACGTACAGAGAGTTCCCAAAAGCACAGACGCTTGCTTCCTCCGCTATCGCGCCAAAGGGCTTAAGTCACACTGTCACATAAAAATGCTTGTAAAACCTGAACCAACAGAGATATCTCTGTGATTTTTGTTTCAAAATAATCGGGACTATGTATGCTTTGTGCTTAATATCCAAAACATATATTATTACCATTAATATTAGTCCAAACACGAATAGTGCTGGTGCCTAACTTAGTACTTCCAAGAAAATCCCGTAATCTTTTATTAGGTCGAGTTCACGAAAAATTATCAAGAAATAATAAATATGCGGGTGGCTGTCTTGTAGAAGCACTTTTTCATTTTTTACCGTGGCGATGAAAATTGACTGAGATATGACCAAAATGACAAACGGTTGCGCATCGGCACTGTAGCCAAATAGTCCGTGGAACAAGCTGCATCAACTATAAAAACATTTCAAAGCCGGAAACCTACACTGTCGTATATTGCGCGTGGGTTTATAATAATTGAATAATAAAATAGTCTACACGTGAATATGATTCTAACGACAGTATTATTTATTAATTACTTGGTACAGTAAATATGGGTGTGATTCTGCCAGTCAGCCATTGCGTCTCGTCTGTGATGCCTGGTAGTTCTAGAGACGGCCGCCAGGTAGCAGCTCTTGATGGCTCGTAATTTAAACACAATTCAAATACACAACACCTCCCCTCTGAGTTAGCATTCACCAGATTACATGTTATAATATTAATTAAATTACAGTAGTACACTGTTATTGAAAATACAAAGTTATTTTATATTCAACTGAATCACAATGTCTACTATGTTCACAATATTAAAGAATACTTTAAAGATACTACTAACAGTAATCATTAAATCTAATAGGACGCCTGATAGCACGTCCTGGGCCTAGGTGAGTACCTTTGTTGGTTTAGGACCGGACCTATCTCTGGCTCAACAGTGAGCTGTCGTGATTTCATCAACATCAAAGTACTGATCATTATGATTATTGTTAACCATGGTATGCCTTGACTCAAGAATATCTCTCTATTTCTCCTAAGCATACTTTCCTTCTGATGTGTTAACTATATATGATCTAGGTGCGCTATGCTTATCTACTACAATGGCAGGTTGCCATTCCTTATTCTTTCTAATGCAAACATTTTGTCCTGGTGACAATGGCTTTAGCTCTCTTGCCCCTCGGTCATGAACAGTTTTCATGATAGCTTGCTTTTTCTTTATCTCCTCTCTTACATTAACGGGAAGAGAAGACTCTAATAGTGGAAATGTTACGGCAGCTTAGTTTTTTAGACGTCTATTCAGCAATAGCTGAGCAGGTGACATAGAAAGTCCTGCTACTGGAGTGTTTCTATAGTTTAATAGTGCTACAGGGATATCTTTTCCATCTTCTGCCATTTTTTTAATCATGCTCTTAGCCGTCTGAACTGAGCGTTCAGCTAATCCGTTCGACTTCGGATAGTGAGGGCTAGACGTGATTAAGTTTATGCCCCACTCACTTGCAAATGCTTTTGAACTCATTGCTCGCGAATGGCATGTTGTCTGACATGTTTTATCTGGTATGCCAAATCGTGCAAATAACGATTTAAGCTTCTGAATAGTTTCGCGTGCTGTCTTTGACTCTACTGTAATATTTCCAACCACTTACTATAGTAATCAGTAACACTATGTATTGTTTATGATTTAGATCAAAATATCACAACACCTGTTTCCCAACATCGTTCTGGAACAGATGAGGTATTAGAGGCTCTTTTTGATTGTAAGCCCGATGTTGTTCACATACCCTACAGTTTAGAACAGTTTGTTCTATGTCAGCATTGATTCCCCCCGGCCATACAATGTTGGTCGAATCATTGCTTTTGACTTTGCAATGCCTTGATGGCTTTCATGGATTACATTGAGAATTATCTGTCTTTGAGACAGAGGCACTATGAGTTTATTTTCAACAAAAACTAGACCATCATCTATGGTAATGTCATGTTTTCTGTGCCAATAAATTCTGACATTTTCTGGACACTTATGTTTTGTAACTGGCCACCTTCTGCGTTTAATCTAATTAGATTTTGCAAGGCTTGGTCATCTTTAGTGGCTTCTTGTAGTGCTACTCTACGATCATTAGATACAGGCAAATACTTGCTGATAGCATGACTACTACATCCATTTCTGGGTCTGAAGTTACTGGTTCTATTAAATACGCTCTCGACAACGTGTCTGCGAGGAACATCAATTTTCCTGGAACGTAAGTAACAACTAGTTGATAGCGCAGTAGCTTTAGGAGCATACGCTGCAGCGCGATGTTGTCAATTGATATCTTTTTTTAGGATTGACTCTAATGGTTTGTGGTCTGACTGGACTTCGATTACCTGACCATATATGTATTCATGAAATTTCTCACAAGAGAACACTATTGCCAGTAATTCTTTTTCAATTTGAGCATATCTAACTTCTGCATCTGTCAAAGCTTCGAGAAGCATAAGCGATTGGATGATTGTTTTGCATCAAACAACAACCCAATCCGTCTTTAGAGGCATCGGTTTGAATGCATAAAGGTTGTGACGCATCATAAAGCTTAGTACGGGTGCGTTACACAGTTTAAGTTTGAGCTCAGACAGTGCTTTGTCATGATTTGCATCCCAATGGAACTCAACGTTATCTTTAAGTAGATCACGTAAGTGTTTAGTCTACTGACTCATGTTAGGAATGAAGTTTGCTAGGTATTTAACCATGCCCAGAAATCGCATTAGATCTTTTTTAGATTTGGGAGTTGGCATGTTTGTTATAGCCTTGATACGATTTTCATTAGGTTTGAGGCCATCCTCTGATATGACATGTCCAACATATTGAACTTCCCTTACTTTGAACTGAAACTTTGTTTCATTAAAACTTACATTGTTGGTTCTTGCCCTTTCCAAAACCTCAAGCAAGATTTTATCATGTTCAGCTTCTGAACTTGCTGAAATTAACAATCATCAAAAATGATGTGTACACCACAATGTCACCAAAGATGTCTTCATTTGCTTTTTGAAACACCTCCGGCGCACTTGAAATACCAAATGGTAAACGCTTGAACATATAGCGGCCAAATACTGTGCTGAATGTGCAAAGCTTAGAGCTTTCAGGTCTATTTTTATTTGAAAAAACCCATCCTTGAGATCGAGTACAGAAAAAACTGATTTTCCGGCCATTTTCATAGCTATATCTTCAGCAGTTGGTAACATATGATGACATCTTTTTATTGCCTTATTAACTCAATAGGATCTAGACATAACCTAAGTGACCCATTTGGTTTTTTCTACAATTACCAAATTGTTCACCCAGTCAGTAGCTGTATCAACTTTTTCTATTATACCTTGATTTTCTAGCTTATCTAGTGCTTCTTTCACTCTGGGCTTTAACATGATTGGTATACGTCTAGGTGGATGTATTACACCCTCAGAATTAGGTTTTAATTCTATTTTGTACTCTTTAGGAAATTGACCTAACCCCTGAAAAACATCTTTATAATTTTCCAGCAACTCATTCTTAGTTAGGTTAGTTGTGGATGGAAAGCTAGTTTTAACCACCACAATTTTAGGTGAAGGCTTTACACTCTCCACTACACACTTATGTGCTTTTTCATCACTTGACTGACATGCATTTATCTGCTGTGCGACAGTTCCAACACGAGAAATTAAGTTTAGTTCTACACATGCTTTTAATCCTAGTATAGGTAGTGAATCTGTGTCTGCTACTACAAAACTTAATTTTACTGATTCTCTGTTGCTCTTTGAACAACAAGCTCAATTTTGCCTTTAGGCTTAATTTTAAAGTTTCCATATGACAGAAGGACTATTTTAGTGTCTGTCACTTTGTCTGATAACCCTAGTTTGGTCTAGAGTTTGGAAGGAATTACATTCACTTCTGTCCCCGTGTCTAGTTTAAACTTGATTTTCTTAGAGTGTACCTCCAATGATTGAGTCCCAACATTGTTCAAGTGTTTTTGACTCACTAGACAATGATCCTACAAAGAAACTATTTTCATTGTCGAATTATTGTTGTTATTCTCTTCTTGGAAACTGCATGCAATACTTTACCACTTTTCTTCTTGCACACTGATGCGAAATGATTTGACCCTTGGCAGTGGTTACAAGTTTTTTCCGTATGCTGGGCACTTGCGCGAAGCATGATTGTATCCACAGCGTCGACAGTCAAATGTAGATTGGGAGACCCCGGATGTGGATTGACATCTGCTGTGCTGACCCCCTCCTTGTTGACTCTGCTTGGCCTGGACTGCTGGTTGATCTTGGTTCTGCCACTTTTTCAGGTTAGGTTTTCGTGTACCTCCTTTTTGTACGGACTGTACTGACTTATGGACCCGCCTACTTCATGTAGTGTTTGTACTTGATTTTTACTAACTTCAGATGCGCGACACAGTTCGATACATCTAGCAAGTGATAACTTTGAATTCACTTAGTAATCTCTCTTGTTGTTGTTTGTTGCTAATTCCAAAGATTATTCTAGCCCTTAGAATGTTGTCATAGACATCTCCTAGTTCACAGGTTGCTGCACAGTTTTTTAACTCAGTCACGAACTCATCGAAGCTCATTCCCGGCTTTTGTGTGACGAGAAAAAAATTATGTAACTCAATTGCTAAGTTCTTTTTTGGTAGACATATTCGTCAAACTTTTTTAACAGTGTATTTAATGTCACTGTGGCGTCTGTTAATCCAAACGTATTGTAAACACGAACTGCTTCGAAACCAACGAGATTCAGAAACATGCTGACTTGAACCTTGTCTGGTTTGTCTTTATGACCGGCTGCTGTCATAAAATGTCAAACATCTGCTTCCACTCATCCAAGATTTAGACAAAGCAGATGCGTCCATCTGGAGTATTGGTGGCTTTCTGAATTCCCCCATCTTAATTTATGGTTGATGTATTAACTTACTGTTCAGTTCTAGTCTTCTTGACTTCTTGTATTTGCTTCACTTGCGAGCATACAAGCACGTACGCTTATTGCGAGGCCATGTTTAGGTCGCTCACTCGCGCGAGAATTGGCATGTTTTAGGCCTAGATCGCGTGTTCACTTTACACAGGTTTACTAGCTTTTAAGCTTAGTTCCACTTTTGACACCATGTCGTATATTGCGCGTGGGTTTATAATATTGAATAATAAAATAGTCCTACCGTGAATATGATTCTAACGACAGTATTATTTATTAATTACTTGGTACAGTAAATATGAGTGTGATTCTGCCAGTCAGCCATTGCGTCTCGTCTGTGATGCCTGGTAGTTCTAGAGACGGCCGCCAGGTAGCAGCTCTTGATGGCTCGTAATTTAAACACAATTCAAATACACAACATACACCAAAATTTAAGATCTGGTAAAAGACATATTTAAGAATGTTATTTTCACTTGGGACATGCTTGGTAGCAAATAAGTCACCTGTCATGGCATCCTGAAGATGGCCGCCAAAATAATTATTAAAATTGCTGTAACTCAAGAAGTAATCATCAGATTTGAACAAAATGGGTATTGTTATAATGAGTTTTTAATTCTCTGCAAAAAGTGTCAGCAGTTTTACCGCAAATGCAATAGTTTTAATTATATTTATAAATTATTACAATGTATTGCAATTATAGCACTTTTCAATATATATATATATAATGTAAAACTCGCTAGATTGCCAAGAAATTTTCACACTATACTAAAATAACGTCAATAAATCCAAAATTGTTAGTCCCGAAACGAAATTCCGGTAACTTTTTTATTAATTAATTAATTAAATTAATCATTAATTAAATCCCAATTAAAAGTTTATTATTCACGTACCACAATCACATAGTGTATCACACAAGAACAATATGACCACAATGAACTAAAAAAAAATTAGTTCCAAAAATTTATTCCAATCACTTTACTATTAATTCAATTAATTCAATTAATTAAAAATAATGACAGTTATCTCGATTAATTTTGTAAAATTAACACAATGTGGTCGACCTTGGTATCATTTTAAAGCTAGTTTAAAGACGAATAAATGTAATGAAAAAATTAATTAATTAAATTAATTAATCACCGAATTAATTACATTGGAGTTAAATTATCCCACTTTTGACATATGTATTGTTATGTATACCTAAAACTCGATCGATCGTCATAAAAAATATACTACTCTACTGACATAATGTCAATGAATCCAAAATGTCATGTCCCGAAACAAAATTCCTATAACTTACCGATTAATTAACTAATTAATTGAAGAATTACTTATATCTCAATAATCATTGTTATTGCCAATCGGAAAAGTACTATATTCATGAGAAATATTTCTTCGATTATACCCAAAAACGTGGAAAGTCTAAGTTCAGAGATTTCGAAGGTCGCCTCAAAATTTCATCAAGATCGCATATGACGTTTGCCCGGTAGAGCGCAAAAAAACAGTCAGAAAAACAAACAAACCAAAAAAAACGAACAATTTTTTTTTTGGGGGGGGGGGGCGGCGGTGAAATTGAAGTCTTTGCTTCGCTCATTCTACAACAACATGTGTTTAAATCAATTAATTTAAAGAAAAAAAAAATAATTTTTAGTCTACCCACTCAGTTATATGTATATATATAATTAATTCATAATTCAATTAACGGGAAAGTAGCATGAACTTAATTTTGGCCCTATTTATTTTTTAATTATACTCGCATTGTTTATATTTGATTCTTCCGTTGGCATTTTGTATCTGCTACGTGATTGTTAACAACAATTACTGAGATATTGACTTCAATTTCACCGCCCCCCCCCCCCCCCAAAAAAAAAAATAGTTTGTTTTTTTTTGGTTTGTTTGTTTTCTGTCTGTTTGTTTGCGCTCTACCGGGCAAACGTCATATGCGATCTTGATGAAATTTTGAGGCGACCTTTGAAATCTCTGAATTTAGATTTTCCACGTTTTTTGGGTATAATCGAAAAAATTTTTCTCTAAATAGTACTTTTACGTTGCAATAAAAAACAATTATTGAATATAAGTATTCTTCAATTAAATTAGTTAAATTAATCGGTAAGTTATAGGAATTTTGTTTGGGGACATGACATTTTGGATTATTGAATTATTCGTAGAGTAAATTTTTTTTATGACGATCGATCGAGTTTTTTAGGTATACATAACAATACTATGTAAAAAGTGGGAAAATTTAATTAAAATGTAATTAAATTTTTGCTGATTAATTAAATTTAAAATTAAAATTAAATTTTTTTTTCATTACATTTATTCGTCTTAAAAATAGTTTAAAAGAACCAACCCGACCACATTGTTTAATTTTACAAAAAAAAAATCAAAATTACTGTCATTTTTTTTTAATTTAAATTAAATTTATTAAATTTTTGGTATTTAAAGTGTTTGGGAAAAAAATTTTTTTGGAACAAATTTTTTTTTGGTTCATTGTGTTCATATTGTTCTTGTGTGATACACTAGATTGTGGTACGTGAAAAAAAATTTTTTTAATTTGGGGATTTAATTAATGTTTAAATTTTAAATTAATTAATTAAAAAAAAAATTCCCGGGAATTTCGTTTGGGGGACTAAAAATTTTGGATTTATTGACGTTATTTTAGTATAGTGTGAAAATTTTTCTTGGCAACTAGCGAGTTTTTTTTTTACATTAAATTATATATATAATTGAAAAGTGCAAAAATTGCAAACATTGTAAAATTATAAATTAAATTTAAAAATATTTTCATTTTTCGGTAAACTGCTGACATTTTTTGCAGAGAATTAAAAAACATTAAAACAAACCATTTTTTTCAAATCTGATGATTTCTTCTTGAGTTACAGCAAATTTTTAAAAATTTTTTTTGGCGGCCATCTTCAGGATGCCAACGGTGACTTTTTTTGCTCCAAGCATTCCAAGTGAAAATAACGCTTAATATTCTTTTACCCAAACTTAAATTTTGGTGTAGGTTTCCGCTTTTTAAATTTTTTATAGTTGATGCAGCTTGTTCCACGGAATATTTTCTACAGTGCCCTGGCAACCGTTTTGTCATTTTTGGGCATATCTAGTCAATTTTTTATCGCACGGTAAAAAATGAAAAAATGGCTTCTACAAACAGCCACCCGCATATTTATTAGTCTTGTAAATTTTTTGTGAACTCACCTAAAAAAGATTTACGGGGTTTTCTTGGAAGTATAAATTAGGCACCAGCACATTCGTTTTGTGACTAAATTCTGGTAATAATATATTTTTTGGATATTAAGCACAAAGCAAAATATCCCGATTTTTTGAAAAAAAATCCAGAGAATTTTCTGTTGGGTTCAGGTTTTACAAACATTTTTTTTGGCAGTGTGCTTAAACCCTTTGGCGCGATAGCGGAGGAAGCAAAGGTCTGTGCTTTTGGGAACTCTCTGTGCGTTTTAAAAGATTAACACTAACGATGTTCCAAAAAAAGCTTTTGGGGGAGCAATGTTTATCTTTTGGGCCTAAAATCTTATAAAGCCTGGGCTATTAATAAAACAATGATAAAAAATGATGCCTAATCCACTCGTATGGGACTTCCATGTTAATTGTTCAAAGTGCGCCGTTTTCGTGTTGAAAGCGGGCAACATGACTTTTCTTATAGGTTATTTGACGCTGAATTCGAAAACCAATGTTGCCCAACGGTGACTTAAAAACTTCAACCCTTAAATCCCATTTCTTTGGGCAAATGTGTCGAATTTGTAGACATTTAAGGAGATCCTAGTTGGTGAACGTAAATTTGAAGATAAAAATGATTTGAAAATTGATTTTTATGACAAATCAAATGTCTGAGAATATAGTTAGTCCAAAATTTGATCTAAACTGGTAAAACTGGTTTAAAATTAAATTCAATCACAAAGAATAGCTGATACGTAGGCGTTTTTATAACATTTAACCACTGTACAACATAGCATTGATGAGATATGGTGTTGATACTCGCTGAGCGGTTAACGTACACTCTGATGAATAAGGTGCAATTGAAAAATCGAAAATTCCTAAAAAGCTCTTCTTGTGGGAGAATTTTTAAAACTTGTTGGTGAGAAGTTACTCTCGGATTCTCGTTCTACTAGTCGGGGACTATCCGCAAAATTGAGGCCGAACCTATAGGACAAATTGCTACAGCAGCGAATATGGTATCACTGGATTTAAAATAACACACTTAATAACCCATAAAGAATCACCTTAAATCTCCATAGGGTGGGTGGGTCTAATCATCCCCTAAATGAAAATGAAATAAAAATTGGATTTAAAAAAATGTACTTTTTTAAACTTAGAAAGCATGGTATGTAATCAAAGATTATTCAAGGGTCTTCTTAATAAAAAATATTTCGATTGTTCAAAATTAATTTTGTGACCAGCAGAGGTCAGTAAAGGTCAAATTTTGTATTTTTCCAATATAATTTGGTAAACGTTTTTCTATTGGCACAATAATGTTTGATGATTGTCTTATTGTTGTAAATATTTAGTAAACAGGCCATACTTGATAAGGTATAAGTCAATCATAGCAGAAAAAGTTTATTATTTCAATCTGTAGGACCATGAACCTTGGAGCATGTTTGTCAATTATCTGTTTACTTACGTTTCGCATCGCAACTATAAATTGGTATGTATGTAGTTAGTGTTTGTACCGGCGGAAGTAAAAAATCGTACCGTGCAAGATATTAACGGGAAACAAATTCCAACATATAGAGTTTATAGCCAGGAGCATAGATACTACTATACCTGCCAGGAGTATGTGTTACAAATAGAAACAAAAATTAGCCTTCTAACACAAAAATTATGTGCCGTGTATACGTAAAAAATTTCACTATAATCGTATATATTAGGCGTACCGCTCAACAGAAAAATAAATCAAAAATAGTTTTGGCAATGTCAGATGATCATAATTAATAAACAATGTCCGATGTTTCGTTAAATTATATTTAGGAAAAATTTTAATTGGGTCCATGGATCCCCCTTACTGAAGGTTTTGTCACGGATTTCATATATGACAAAATTTTAGATAAAGACTCAAATATAGTCATTGGATTTGTTATTTCAACCAAATTCACACAATATAAGTAGTAGGCTATGAGGTTGTCTACTAGAAGATTTTATTTCACAAAACCTGTTACCTAGGTGCCCGCTATGGGTCGCTGTACACTCAGATACCTCGTAAAAAAGCGACAATTTTGGCGTTTTTAAGGTGTTTCCAAGCCGCCATGAAAGGTGAAATAAACTTTAAATACGTCATTATCAGAGCTATTTAGGTACCTGAAAACTCATACCAATTTTTGTTGGGATGAGAACATTCCTTCCGAGTTAAAAAGGGGGATGCAAAATTATAAAAATCACTTTCTGTAACTCTTCTGCTAGGCGCCTAATTCTCTGCAAGGCAACTATGTAGGCCTACGGGGGAGCATAACAAAAGCCATATCAATCGGCTTGAGATTAAACGTCGTGTTCCTCCATATTCTATTGTGAGAAGCTGTAGTGACAACGATAATATGATTTATGACCTATGGGATTGCTATATGGGGAAATAGTACTAAATGCAAAAAAAATCTTTGTTCTCCCAAAAAAAATCTGTGAGGGTAGTTGCAAAAGCGGGTTTCAGGGATAGTTGTAAACCATTTTTTAGATCTCTAAAATTCTTCCCAATGCCCTGTGTCTACATATGTGAAGTTACCCACTTTTGTACATAGTAACCTAAACCCTTTTTTCACCAAAACTTGAATGTACACGACATAAATACTCAAAACAGAGGTCAGCTGAGAGTAACCCAGTGTAACCTATCGAGAAGGCAAAAGGTATGGCAGAGAGTGGAATAAAGATGTACAATAATCTTCATCAAAGCTTTAAGGATATAAGTGACATAAAAGAATTTAAGAAAACTTTAAAAAAATCGCTGCTGCCCTCATTGCTACTACTCTGTAAATGAATTTTATGATCACCACTTATAATGCAGGTGGGATAAGCCTAATGTTTTTCTTTTGTTTTTAACAAGTGTATCTTGTGGGTTTTTTAATGAGGGGGTTTTTGTTTTTTTACGATATTGGATTTTATGACCTATCTTTTAAATTTTGTTGGCAAGAAATGTGTCAGTCTTAAAATAAGCCTGTGTATTTATTTGTTATAGGATTTTATACAATTATGACTCCTTTTTAAGTGTTAATTATTGTTAAATCTACTCTTTGGTAGTGACTGTGAGAAAAAATGTTTTTACATTTTTTATATTACTTTTTACTTTGGGGCTTTGGGCATCCCTTTTCATTTGTTTTTTCTTTGACTACACTGCCTGTGTTTATAGGTTATTAGCTCTAATACCTAAACCCAAATAACATGACAACTCGATAATTCTGTGCATCCTACAATGGGATAACAAGAATGTAAAAGAGGCTTGACAATAAAAAAATAAATATACTTCAGCCTCTGAGCCGGTGTAACAAAGCCAAACCAGCTTTTTTTAAAAAAAAATGGAATTGAAGTTTGATGACGCAGCTTGTATGTTTTGGGCAAAGTAATGCCAATGAAAGTTTAATCGAAGTTCAGACGTGCGTATGAGCAGTAGCATATTCGATGATTCCAAAATGCAGCCTGTAATGTTCGTACGACTCTGTGGTTTCATAGACCTAATGGCAGACAAAGCAAAATACCACCTCAATTATATGGAAATCAATCCGGAAGTTAACAAATCCATCTCAGCGTGGTTGTTTCCAGTACAAAGAAAATTTAGAAACCACCTGATATGTTTACTTTTCTTTCGTAGCAAAGTACAGAAGAACAATAAAATAATAGGTAGTAAATATTGCGACAACGCAATGGCATGGCTAGTAAGTAATTGCACTTACATGCAAGATTCAACCATTATTTGTCTCAGGATTTTGCGTGGTAAGATACACTCAGTTTTTTCAAAGAATAAGAAATATCTTTTATAATAGAATCAAAACCGAGATGAAAAATATATATTAATTTATATGTTTCCGTCAACAAAGGGTGACGATTGTGGTTGTGAAACGTATCTTATGCCAAAAAAAACGAGTGGAGACAAAAATTAATGACACGACGAGATCCCAACGAAGGTCTATCATGCACTAGCAGTTCAGTCAGCCCCATAATATCATGGTCAAAGATAGCAGGCATGAGATGACTAAAAACTTCAAAACCCGGGGGCCCTTTAAAAATAAGTGAAAGAGCTTTGAGTGCTTCCAAAATCGTTAGTAGGAGGATATATTTCAGAAAATGAGTTAATCGAAATATCAACTTGGTGTCAAGATGTGTGTTTGGTTACTAATTTGATTTAGACCCTCTATCCCTTGTGTCCCCAAGAAACCTTTTTCAATCATAAAACTGAAAGACGCAGGTTTTTTTTGAAAACTCCCCCCTTCTTTGTTAAAAACTAATGTAAAACGCAACCATTTCTAAATCTCATGTACGACAATTATGGACACCAGTTGTAAAAAGGGGACGTTCTAAATGGGGGCTGGTACAGATCCAAAAAGGGTCCTGGGGTTTAAAAACTGTCAATATTTCAGATGGCAGGCCATTATGGGTAAGGGGGATTATTTACTTTTTGGGGGGGGGGGTGGCGTTAACATTTTAATGCGAAAAATGGCTAAAGGGCAAGGGAGGGGGTTCGTGTCACTTTGACCTTTAATTACTTAAAGTAGATAAAACACGGGGAAATTTTGGGGCGTATCGAGACTTCTAATGTAAAATTATTTATATTGGCACAACAAAATAAAAAAGTCATGTACTAAGTTAAAAGCAAATACTCACTAAAGCAAAGAAAAAAACGTTAACGTTTTTGAAAAGTTGATGCAATTTAGACATACAATTATTTTTGGGGGGTGTAGGCGGTGGAGGGTACAAAGGGGGAAAAAATTGTTTTGGTTTAGCACACCGAAGTTTGTAAGATCAAAATTAGTATAAAACAAAGTTTGCAAAAGTAAAATTTTAAATTTTTTTTGGGGTAAAGGGGGGCCGGGGGGGGGGGTAGTGGGAGGCTAAATTCTTTTGAACGTCCCGGGGAACATGTTTTTTTTTTTTTTCAGCACACCAAAATTACAAAACCGTTCAAGTACGAAAAAAAATGTATCAAAAGTCAAAATTTTGTTGTTGGAGGGGGGGGGGGCAAAGGGGGGGGGGGGGGTTTGGGGCCATCGGACCTTTTGGGCAAAATCCCTTTTTTAGATTTAGCACACCCAAAATTGTCAGATCGCGTTCAAATACGAACAAAAAAGTATTTCAAACTTTTGTTGTTGGGGGGGGGGGGGTTAAAAGGGGGGGGGGGGGGGTTTTGAGCCTCGGCGTCTGGGCAAAATCGATTTTTGGTTTTTTGCACATCAAAGTTGTAAGATCGCTTCTAATACAAGTGAATAATTAAAGTGTCAATTTTTCATTTTTGGGGGGTATTATTGGGGGGGGCGGGGGTTGAGACTTGGACGTCTGGCAAAGGATTTTCGGGTTTTAGCACACCAAAGTTGTAAGTCGGTTTAATCGAGTAAATGAAAAAAAGTGTAACTTTGTTTTTTTTTTGGGGGGGGGGGATGGGGGGGGGTTAGAGCCATGGGACGTTTAGGCAACAGGGTTTTTTTCGTTTTAGCACGTCAAGGCCAAGGGGTGTGGCTATTTCAAACCTTTGAAATACATTTTTTAAATATGAATTTGCTATAAACTCATTTTCTAATTTGCAAAATAATATTTGCATGTCAACTTTATTATAATTGGTAATTAATTTTCCACTGCCGTCTAATTTCTTTATTTATTAAAGTTCATTTCCCTTTTGGTGTCAATTAATTCTATTTAAATTGTTTTAGTTAGGAACATCCTTCACAAACTGGGATTTTTCTAGATGCATCAAGGCTAGGTTCAAGGTTTAAAAGCCAGGTTAAAGCTTATTTTTTGGGGGAAACAGTCGCCCAAAACACGATTTCCCAAAAATAATTGTTTCAAAGAACGAGTAAAAGGGCAAAGAGTTCGCCCGACATTTTTGTCTGGGTGTAGATAAAACTTGTCGCGTAGCTAGGCGGGCTTGGAGACGTTCAGTCCAGGGAATTATTTTTCAGTAAAGCGCAGTGTTGGCCTATTTTGCGTTTTAATCTCATTCGGGGTATTCGGGCACGCGGTTTTGAAGCTAGTTTTAGACCTAAAAAAGGGGTCGAGTTAACTTGATGCCTACAAAAGGGGCATAAGTCCACGCATTTTTTTTAGGGGTTTTGAGGGATCTCAATTTGAGTGGACAAGTTTTTAAATTTGGGCCATTTCCCGTGGAACCTGAGGGCGATGACTGGTTCATGAGGGGCCCGGGGGTTTGGATTTTAAAAAGGGAGAGTTCTCGGCAGTAAAACTGGGGGTTGACGAGTGCCATCTTGCGGAGCAGTGGCGCGTTCGTAACTTTTAGAGGGCTACATTGGGAGTATTTACCTCCGGTATTTACGGAAGGGTCGGGTGATTATGTGAGAGAGTCTAGGAGAAATTTGAAAATTGTATCAGTTTTTTAAAACGCAAAATTCGTGAAAGTGTCCTGTTACATCTTTTCCAGTAGGGGAAAAGAAAATTTGTATCTTTTTTTAACGTCGATAATTCGCAAAGTGTCACTTTTTACATCTTTTTTCATGTGCAGTGTGAAAAAAATTTAATTGTTATTTTTTTTCAAGCCTTTGCCAACGGCAATAAAACCAAAACGTTCTGTCAAAAACATTTGAGTGAGTACAATAATTGTATCTTTATTTTAAAATCAACACACGTCCACGGACAGCAACAAAAATTATCATCGTTTTATAAAACCGTCAAAAATCAAAAACAATTGATTTTTTAAACGTCATTTACACTTTAAAATAGGCAGGATACCCATTTTAATGGAATAAAAAATTAAATACGAATACTCGTCAAAAGGGGGGGCCCAAATCGTGTGAGCAGAGTGGGGTCCGAAGCCCGGGATCGACGCCAGCAGTCCCTCCGTCACAAACCCCTCCCATACAGCTTCGTCCCGCATCAAGACAGCAATATATCCCTTTTGCATCAAATAGTGATTTCAATATGAATTGTGCGTCTAAAAAACTCTGTTACATCATCTCATCGTCAAATCAACGAAATAAAAGGATTATACATACAACGGCAGAAGGATAAGTCCTGCCCCTAAGAAGTTTTTTTTTTTTTTATCAGTTGTTTTATTTTTATTTAAAGGAAAACATCTAACATGCATAAAAGTCTGCTAGTTTTTAAACGCAAAAGATAGGGAAAAACGAGCTCGTAGATAGGGAGGTAGGGAAATGGATATTTGTATCACCATTTACAAAGGTCAAAAGGAACCAGGCATTGTTCAACTTTCTGATGATTTCCTGTAGTTGGCATTTTCCCCAAAAATCCCATTTACTCAACCCCAGGGATAGGGGATTTTTTGCCGGGGCGCGCAACCTGAGGCGTCAAGGGACAACTCCCATCCACGGGGCAGTAAAGGGGGATCTAAGTAGAGTTATATTGATTTCATTTAATTTCAATTTGTGTGAGGTTCATTTGTTAATTTTTTAAATTTTAATTTATCTTGTGCAACTAATGAGTAGTATAATTTTTAGGTAGATTTTGGGGGGAAAATTCCTAGCCGGCAAGCAAATAATTTCCCGTAATCACAGCACCCAAAGTTTTGTAAGATCACGTTCTAAGTTTTCTTTTAACACCCTTTTTTGGCAAACCCATGTTTGAACCAGGGTATCTTAGAGTTTGGTTCGTGCCCTATTACCAAATTTTTTGATTTTTGATAGTCGTAATGAATTTTGGTTATCGATTAAAATTATTAAATAAAATTTTTCCATTATTTATATTTAACTTCAACTATGAAATCAAAGAATTCTCAACACTCGCTGGGCGATTGCGCCCGGGCCCCCTGTGGGATGGGAGATTGACCCCTTCGGACATTCTCGCGGATGGCTTCCATCTTTGCTCAGATGGGCTACGCGGTCGTTCTTTGGGCGCCTAGTTACCAGGACAAAAATGCCAGGCTCGCCGCTGACACGGGGAAAAGACTGGCAAGGCAGCCCGGATAATATCGGGAAGGACGATCCAATCTCGAGCAGTTAGGGCCCTATCACAGAGAAAGATCACTGCATTTTGTTTTTGTCAAAGTTATTTTCCTGTAGAGGGGTTTCAACATTTGTGAAGGTCAACGCTTTTACCTTTCTTTATCGCCCATCGAGGAGTCGACTCCAAAATTTACTACCCGTGTCATCACTGATAATTTGTATAAAAAAGTATAGGCCTACCATATTGTTCCGAATAATATAGCACGATCTAAAATAAAAACAACCCCAATTTTTTAAAAATTTTCAAAAAAAAAAAAAAATTTTTAAAAATTTTTTTAAAAAAAAATGGAATACCAAAATTTCCTCAAAAAAAAAACTTTTAATAATTTTTTGGTTTTTTGGGGGGTTTTTTTTTTGGTTGGGGGACCCCTTTTTTATTTCCAAATCAAAATTTTTTGTTCGGCCATTAAAAACCCTTTTAATTTAAACTTTTTTTTAAATAGTTTTGTTTGAAAAATAGAAACCCCTTTTTGTTTGCATTTTTCAAACCTGTGATTAAAATTTTATAACACTTGCTTTTTTTTCTTAAACCCCTAAAAAGGCCCCTTTGGCCAAAATTGGGAAACCCGTTTTGGGTTTTTTTTTTTTTAACTATTTTGGGGAACAATTTTTCCCCTTTTTTTCCCCTTTGTATTTTAACCCTTGTTTTTTTTTCGATTTGGGTAAAATTTTGGGTCATTTCCTTTTTTATTTTATCCATCGTTTTGTGTTTGGCAGCGGGAAAATTTTTTGAAATTTTTTTTTTCTTATCCCTTTTTTTTTTTGGTTTTCGAAAAAAGGGTCCTTTTGCCTTTTTGTTTTTTCCAACCTTTTTTGTTTGAAAGGGGACAATTTTCCTTTTCCCTTTTTTTTCCCCCTTTTTGGTTTCCCCGGGGGAGATCAACTTTTTTGCTCAGTTTGACCCTTTGTATTTCTCATACCTCTCGGTGTTTGTTTTTCGAGACAGGGGGGAATAAACCCTTTTTTTTGTATTTTTATTTTTGTGTTTGTTTTTCCAACTTGCGGAAAAATTTTTTTTGCTATTTCCCTTTTTTTTTCCATCGCCCGGTTTGTTTTAACCTTCAATTTACCGTTTTGTCAGGCCCCTTTGATTTAAACCCTCTCGTGTTTGTTTTCAACTCGGGGCAACTTTTCTGTTTTGTTTTTTTTTTTTGGTACCGTTTTGTTTTAAACTTGGGGAACAACTTTTTTTTTTTTTTTTTTAAAACTCTCTTTTTTGGGTTTTTAAAGGGGTTTAAACGTTTTTTTTTCCCCTTTGTATTTCTCATGACCTTTTTTTTTCCATTCGGACCGTTTTTTGGGGAGGGGATTTTAAGAGGGGGGGGGGGGGGGTGGGGGGGGGGGGGGGGGGGGAAATTTTTCCCTTTTCTTTTTTTCCCCCCGGGGGGACGGGGGGGGGGGGGGGTAGGAACCCGGGGGCTTCCCCCGTGGGTTTTTCGGACTTGGGGAAAAGTTTTGCCAGGGGTTTTTTAAATTTCCCCCCCCCTTTTTTTTTATTAAAATTTTTGTGTTATTTTGCCTCCGTATTTTTTGGTTTCAACTTGCAGTAAACTTTTGTATTTCCCCTTTTTTTTTTATCCGGGGTTTTTTGTTTAAACTTTTTTAAAATTTTTTTTTGGGCCCTTTTTTTCCCTTACCGTTTTTTGTTTTTCCCCTTTTTTCATACAACTTTTTGTCGGACCCGTATTTCCCAAAGGCCTTGTTTTTTTCGGAATTGGGGTCAATTTTTTGGGCCGTTTGCCCTTTGTATTTCTCATAGACTCTTTTTGTTTCGAGACTTTGCGGAGAAAATTTTTTTATTTTTTTTTTCCTTATTTTGGGTTTTTTTTTGAGACATTGGGAGATAAAAATTTTGCTCAGTTTGCCCTTTTTTTCTCATACGTATCTGTGTTTTTTTTTTCCCAGACATTGCGAGATAAAACTTTTTCTCAGTTTACCCTTTTATTTTCTACCGTACTCGTTTTTTTGGTTTCGAGACTTGGGGAGATCAACTTTTTGCTCATTTGACCTTTGTATTTCCATACCTACTCTGTGTTTGGGGGTTCGAGACATTGCGGAGATACAACTTTTGCTCAGTTTGCCTTTTGGTTTTTTCTCATACGTACCTGGTTGTTTTTCCCAGACATGCGGAGATACAATTTTTGCTCAGTTTGACCCTTTGTATTTCCATACCGTACTCTGTTTGTGTTTCGAGACATTGCGGAGATCAATTTTTGCTCAGTTTGCCCCTTTGTATTTCTCATACCGTACTCTTTTTTGGGGTTTCGGAATTGCGGAGATCCCGTTTTGCTCATTTTGACCCTTTGTATTTTTCAAACCGTACTTGTGTTTTTTTTTCGAGACTTTGGGGAGATACAACGTTTTGGCTCATTTTGCCCCTTTGTTTTTCCATACCGACTCTGTGTTTGTGTTTCGAGACATTGCGGAGATACAATTTTTTTCTCATTTGACCCTTTGTTTTTTCTCATCCCGTACTCTGTGTTTGTTTTCGAGCTTGTACTCTTTGAACACTGCAATGAGGGGATCTTGCATGTTAACCACTTGCCATACTACCACGTCTGTCAGAGGGCATCGGGGGGCATCTCTTTGCAATAGAGATTGCATGTGAAACAATGCTTTTGAGGAAAATACATTTTTTAATATTTTGTGTTTTTTTTTGAATTTACAAATTGTGGGGATTTTTTTTAAATTAGGGGGGGGGAAAATTATCCGGGGGGAATAGTGGCCAAGAGTAAGGGGGGAGCAAAATTCAAGATCGGATAGACCCAAATAAAATTTTCCCTAAAGGCTTGACTAAATACCCTCAAATATTTATTTTTTTTTTTTTAGATTTCATCCAAAAAAAATAGGGGGGGGGGGGGAAAGGGAAAAGGGGGGCTTGTTTATAGACAGTGGAGGGGATGAATTACTTTGGGAAAGGGTTTTTTTTTAGGTGGCTAAATCACTATCAGAAAAAATTAAAAACAAAAAACCTAAAGGTAAAAATTTTTTTTTTTTTTTGGGGGGGGAATTTTGAAAAAGGGGGGGGAGATGGGCGACAGGGAGTCGTCGGAAAGGGGTTTGGTGATGTAAAGGCTGGAAAGGATTCCCAGATGGGAAATAATTTTTTTTTTTAAATTGTTTTTTTTTTTGGGAAGATAAAAATATGGGGGGGGGGGGGCTCCCAACCCTGCATTACTTGGGGGGGGGCCCAAAGGGGGGTTTTGGGAATAATTAAATTCGGATAAAATCTCCCAAAAATTTCCATTTAGGGAAATAAAATAATAAATTTGGGGCCCAAAATTTTTTAAGATTAAAAAAATTTAACAAAAACACAATGGGGGGATGGGTGGAGGAAGGGAGAGGGAAAAAAAATTGGGGGGGTTAAAAAATATCAATGGGGGATGAGACCCAAAAAAAATCCAAAAAGGGGGAAGAAAATTTAAAATTTTTTTTTTTCACCAAAATTTTTCGTTTTTTAAATAGTTTTTCATTGAAAAACAAGGGTGTTTTAAAGGGTATGCAAAGGGATAAAGCACACAATTTTATTTTTATGGGCCCCTAAAAAAATAAAGATCGGTCCACTTTTCTTTAAAAATACGGGGGAAATTTCGCTTTAAAATTTTAATTTTAAGATAAGATAAGAAAAGATAAGATTTTTTATTAACCATGGATTCATACAAAATAAAAATATGGGCTTCGTCGGGAAAGATAGAAAATAAAATTTCCCAACAGTAGACAGGGGACACACACATACGCCCCGATAATTTTAAAATTTATATACAATAGTGGGCCCCTTCAAAAGGATTTAAAAATATAAAGAGTTAAAAGGGTTACAAGCTCTTTTTTAAAATTTTAAAAAAATTTAAAAAATTTTTGGGTGGGGCCAGCACATGAAAAAATTTAAATTTTGGAAAAAATATTTTTTTTAGGCCTTTTTTTAAAGATAGAAATTAAAAAGGAGGGGGAAAAACGCGGCTTTACTCGTAAACGAGGTAGCCCTTTTAATGGGGGTAAAAGTTTATTGGTCAAAAGGGAAAAGATTTAAAATTTTTTGTGTTTGAAGGAGGACAGCGAGGGGGGGGGTTTTGAGTAATTAGGGGGGTTTATTTTTAGGGGGTGGAGAAAGATTTTCGGGGCCCAGGGGAAAAAAGAGAGTAAAGTTTTTAGGGGGACCGATGGTTTATGGAGCGGGCTTAGTGTAATGAGAAGCCCCCGAGGTGTTCAGGGGGAACGATTGTTTGTGGGAAACGGAAAAAAATAATGCACCCTTTTTTTGGATTAGGGTACATGCTAGGGTAAAAATTCCCAGTTTTTGAAGAGTTTTACACGAACCCCCTTTCTTAAATTACACCTGCAATGATTGGGATGGCTCTTTTTTGAAAAAATTAAGATTCGGTTAGCTGGGGGAAGCCCCCCAGAAAAGCAGACCATAGGATGGGTTTGAGAGGGGGACGTGGGAAAAGAAATACTAGCGAAGGACGGGGGGATGTACTATTTTTTTTGAGTTTGGGGAATTTGCGTAGAAACCCGATAATATTTTTTTTGGAAAACAGGGTTTTAACATGTAGCCCCGTCAAGATTATCGGTTAGCGCTGGGCCCTAGGACTTTGGGGGGTGGGGGTTTAGGGGGGGATGGAAAGTCGAGTCGAGACGGAAAAGGGGGGGCTTAGGGGGGGGATCTTATGATGGTGTGAAAGTAGAGAAAACATTTTTTTTAAAAGTGAGTTTATGATTTTGTTTCCCAAAGGGCGTGGAAACTTTTGGGGAAAACTTTTTGTTAATTAAGGGGGAAAAACTCAAGAAAAGGACGATTTTTTTAGGTGGGGGAAGGAGGTGGCTCGATTTCGTCACCCATATTGGATGAGAGTCCCCTCATCAAGGACAGCAGTTTGGTTATTGCCCATAGAGGGATATTGCAAATTTTTGGTTTTTCCCCAAATAGAACCCGGGGGTACTCCACATGCTATGGGGAGAGGTTAGATAGGGTTTTAGGATGGATTGACCGTTAGATGACTGGAGCTCGAAACCCTGGGTGCGATCGGATGGGAAAAGGGGACATAAAAGCTTAAAGCAGCCCCCACGGATACCGGGGGTTTCCAGCTTATTTTTGAGAATTGAGTGGTAAAATAGAAACAAAGGCCCTTTGGGCCCCATGTCAAAAGAAATTCCTACAGCAGGTAAACCTTTGCCCATGGGCAGAGTAAAAGAGGGGAGAAAAAAACTATGGGATGCGCTGTGGTGGATTTTTTTTTTAAGAAGCCATGCGGGCTGGGGGAGAAAAATTTTGGGTTGATAGTTTAGAAAACGATATCGGGCGATCATGCATGACATACTCAAATTTTAGAAAAAGAGGAGAGAAGAGAGATAGGTCGATAATTGTTCATTTTGACTTATGTCCTTTGTTTTTATAAAAGGGAAAAATTTATTTTGGCTATTTTTATTTGGGGGGGGAAAGAAAAACCGTCTAAAAGGGGGATGCATTGGTGATGTAAGCAAGTGGGCCAGAGGATAGTCGGTCACTTAGATAAGAGGAACCTGGTACTTCTTTAAACCCCCATGGGAGTTTTTGAGCCAAAGTTTCCTTTTTATATTGCTACTTTTTGCGGGGGAAAGGGGGATAGAAAAAAAATATAGGGATGATTCTAGAGGGCAACTTATTTCCCGAGGGGGGCGGGTAATTATTGGGCACGTTGGCTGGTTGTTTTTGCTAGAATTGACAAAGAAGTTGTTTAAACAGCCGCTTTGTGATGATGGGTCAGAAATATCCTCCCCTTTTTACGGTAATAAACCAATTTTGGGTTGGGGTTTGAGTAGCTGGGTTGAGTTTTAAAATCATAGACCAAGTTCCCTTTAAAGGGTGTCCTACCCGAAAAAAATTATTTTTGATTGTAGGGGAGTTTTGCTTGTCTTTTTTTTTTGGCTTTGGGTTTTCTTCGGTCTAGATAAGTTTTTTACGGTTTGGGGTTATTGGGAAGCCCTTTTAATTCTATATAAAAGGGGAAAACGCAAGGTCGGGGGTTTTCGGATCGTATGTCCTGTGGATCCAGGGTTTTCATTTTATTTTTTGTTAGAGGGTGGCTTTTAAGAGGAAATGCAGTGTTGAAGTGGTAAGGAAAGTAAAAGGGGGGAATCTCGAGAAGAGTGGTCCGCATCTCCTGGAAGACAAAATAAACCGCCATGATTCTCAAATTAGAAGGGGACTTAAAGTAGGCCGTGTTGTCCGGCCCTGAAAAAAACGCTTCCAGCCTTTAATTTAGGGGGGGGTTTGGAAAACCTAGAGGGGGAAAAGGGTTTAAGGTGAGAAGGTGGGGGTTTCGGGACAGACCGGGGTCAGTTGAGGTAAGGAGAACAGTCCCGGGTTAACCCCTAGTAAAATTTTTGGCCAATTAGGGGTACTCGAGACGGTTTTTGCGTGTAGGAGTTACTATAGTTTAAATAAATTTGTTAAAGAATGTACTAGATCGAGAATTTTAGAAACGTGATGGAGATTGGGTTAGAAGGTCAACTTTAAAATCCCGCATAATACTATGGCGCTTTAGGGGAAATTTTTTCGGGAAAAATAAATAAGCACCTTTATCAAGCTTTGTCCCGGGAAGGGATTTAAAATCACCTAGGGGTGATCGTACAGCGAGAGAATTACAAAATGCTGGTCCCCGAAAAGTCCAGGAAACCCGCGACGCCTCAAAAACTTTTTCCATGCAGTAGGCTTTTTATTTCAAAAAGATGGCAATTCAATTTCGTGGGGGTTTTTAAGTATGGCCACTCCACCATGGGTTTAAACCCTGAGCGAAAAGAAAATTAAACTACGTTGAGTAGGGAGAGATGGGGAAAGGGAATTAAAATTTCCCGAGGAGTTAGCCCGGGGCTCGGGGGGAGGCAAAAAAAAAGTCCCGGAGAGAGGTGCTTTGTTAGAAGTTCAATTCTTTAATTTTAAATTTCGGATTTGGGGCCCAAGTTTAGGAAAGCTTTTTAGAGGAAAACTTTTAGAGTTTTGGGGGGGGGGGTGATTTGGGGGGGGAAAAGAGGGGGGGGGGATTACTTTTAGGGGGGAGCGACGTTTGGAAGGGGGCACTAACGGAAAAAATTTTAGGGCTTCTTTTTAAATAAGAATTTTTTGAGTTAGGACGCCTGGACCCTGTGATGATGGGATTTACGGGAAAAATGGGGGAGATTAGTCGGTTTTTAGTGGGCATTTTTCCCCGGGAAAAATGCGTTTGGGCAGTCCTTGGGGTTCCCGGGAATTGGGGCGCGCGGAGGCCGGCTGCGAACTCCAACAGGGGGGGGGTCTCCCAGGGCCCCGTTTCCGGTTTGGGCCTAGTTTTTCTGCAGGCTGCGACAGGGGTCTCGGCTTTCGGTCTCGGACAGGGTCAGATCTCCCCGGGCCCCGTGCCCCGGGGGTTCCCCTTGTTGTGTGCAGGCTGCGACAGTTTTTCGGCTTCGGCCCGGAACCCGGGTCAGGTTTTACCAGGGTCGTTTCCTTTGGGGGTTCCCCTTTGTTGGTTTTCGGGCTGCGACGGTGGTTTTTGGGTTCCCGTCCCCGGACAGGGTCGGGTCTACCCGGGCCCGTACCTGGGTTTTTCCGTATTTTCTTTGGGGGTGCCCACGGTGTCTCGGGGTTCCCCGGGGCCCCCCGGACAAAGGGGGGGGTCACCCGGGCCTCGTGCCTGGGTTTGGGTTCCCCTAGGTTGCTGCGGGCTGCGCGGTGTCTCGGGGCTTATGGTTATGGGGCAGGGGGCGGGTCTACCAGGGCCCCGTGCCTGGGTGGTTCCGTAGTTGGCCGGGGGTGTGACAGTGTCTCGGCTTCGGGGCCCCGGACAGTGTGGGTTTTTTTACCAGGGCCTCCCTTCCTGGGGTGGGTTTTCCCTAGTTTCTGGGGGCTGCGGGCAGTGGTTTTGGCACAGGGCCCCGAACGGGTCAGGGCTACCCGGGCCCCTTTCCCGGGGGGTTCCGTAGTTGCAGGGGCCCGCGACGGTTTTTTTTCGGCCCACAGCCTTTAAACAGGGTAGGTCGACCAGGAACCCCGCCGGGGTTTGGGTTTCCTTGTCGGGCGGGTGATTGTTTTTACTGTTGACTGCACCAGAAATTGGCTTCCTGGGGTATGGGAGGGGAAGTTCTTTGTTTAGCAGCCTTGAAAACCAAAATCGGCGAGAGACTAAGATATTTAAAATTAGAGCTTGGGGGAAACAGCGGTTTATAGGGGGACTTTCTTTAGACCAGTGAAGACCCCCTCCAGGCCCCCAAACCTTTTTTTGGGCATAGCCAAATGCTGGATTTTTAAAAAAATCAAAAATTTTTTTAGTGGGTGTGGGGATTGAAGTAGTGTTTTTTAGAGTTGGGGTTTTTCCCCGGATAGGCGTTTCGTAATCAGGTTTTCAGATTTAGGGCCCGCCTTTTTTTTCCTTTTTTACGGGCCACACCTCCTACATCAGCCTTCTGGGCCTTGGGTATCGATCCCCCCCAATTTGTATTTTTAAGTCTGCTGCAATACCCGCAGACCGGCCCGGGGGTCTTGACTACCCAGTGGACTAGAGCCCAAGTGAGTGGGGTTTAAAAAAGAAACGGTTTTTGGGTTACTTGATTGAGAGTTTGTGGGGGAAGGAGAAGAGTTTTGGGAATTTAGTGGGGGCACATTTAGTGGCAGGGGGTGAGAAGGAATTGGGTCTGCAGGGGGACGATCCCGGGGCATTAAAGATGGCGGGAAAGAGTTTTTAGTTTGTAAAGGGCCCGGATTAGGGAGAATTGGATTGGGAGTTTTGATGCGAGTGCAAGGCCCAAGCTCCAGGGGCTATCCCTATGAGCTAGTACTGGGTCTAGGGATTTTGAGTATTATGTCCGAGATGGGGAGGCCAGTGCCCCAAATTTTCCCCGCTGGTTAAGGTGGGGCCATGTCTGGTAAAAATATTTCTACTCAGCTTAGGGGGTGTCAACCCCAAAAAAAACAGTTTGGCTTTGAATAGGGCAAATTCCCCCAGAAAAACCCATTTATGGCCATTACCTGGCTCATGAGGAGGGGGCATCGTGCTATGTGGGAAGGCCCACTATAATGAGAAATTTCAGGGATGGGAGGGTTTTAATAAAATCGGGCAAGGGGGGGGATTTATATCCCCCGCAGATTTCCCGGAGGGGGGGTTTTTTCCTGCTATTAAATTTCCCCCACGTCGTTTTCTACCCCCCCCCGAGTGCTGATTTTTAGTGGGATTTCCTTAACTATTTTTTGGAGACTGGCATTTGGTTTAAAAAATTTCTTTTTTGGGGTTTATTTGGGGGCCCTTTTTTTGGGAGACAGATTTTCTTTAATTAACATACTGAGTTGGCGGCCGTGGGGAAACGGGGTACAGATGAACTTTTGGGGCCCAGGGCCCAGTTCCCCCTAGGGGCCCAGGGGTGTAATTGTTTTTTAGGTTAGGCCTAGGATTCCCTTGTTTTCCGTGGAAGACAGGCGCTTTTTTGACCCTGGCCTAGGCCCCAAAGGGAAAACTTGGGCTTAAGGTGGAGCAATCTAAAACTTGGTTTTGGATGCCCGTTTATGTTGTGGGGCATGGCTTAGTTGCTGGACGACATCAGTGCTATGGGGTGCAGTGTTTGTGAGCCAGAGTCCCTGTTGACTAGGGCCAGGGTCTCGGAGGCCTAGGCCCCACCCTTTGGGCCCAATTTGGGGGGGGGGCTTTTCCCTGGGCCTAGGCCCGTCTTGCACTCACTTTTTGGGTTTTTAATTTTTTGCATTTGGAGAGCATGCTTCCAGAAACCCTTTAATTTTTTTTAAGAATGTGGGTGATGGTATTTGTCAAGTGTAGAGGGGTTCCCTGTGTTCCGTTGTCACGAGTTGCCGTTTTATTTATTCCAACGGCGTTGGGCCAAGCGCCATTTTCAATGGGGGCGACCACGATCCCCTTTGGGCCCAAAAATCCAAATTTTGCAGTATTTTTACCAAAAAAACCGATACAGATCTCTAAAAATTTATGGGGAAAGGGGCCACTGTTATATTCTGTTCAAGAATTAAAAACATAAACGGTTTTTCGCGTGAAGAACTTTTTTGAAAAATTTTTTTGATCCCGGTAACGATTTTTTTTTAAACCAAACACTCTTCGGGCGGGTTTTATTTTCTTTATGCTTTGTTTCCCAAATTTGCCCAACCCTTCCCCAAATATACTAAACTACCCGATTGGCCTTTTCCTAACTGTAACAAACAAATACTGTTCACTTGGACTGCACGAAACTAGAACTTAAAAAACATTTCGGGAAAATTCGTCAGGATAAAAATTTCGCGCCCACCTTAACTTATCCTTACCTTATAGTTGTTCCAAAGCAAGAAAGTCTTGGACGACCGGGGGTGGATTACACCCAATCGGCGGCCCCGTTTTAAAATACTGACGTATTTTCCCGCTGAAACGGCGATATTGCTTACTTGCTTGGGAGCAACTGTAACGGGTTTCGAATCCTTTGCATGTTGTTTGGTGGTAGGGGGCCCCACTTTCCACCCATCCCCCCCCCAAGTATCAATGGTTGACCGGGGTAGCCAGTTAGGGGGATGCACTAAAAAAAAAAATGGTGACATTCCTCCCCGACATTAAAAAACTAAGCTAAAAGTTTTGGGCCCAAAAAAAAAATACCCTTAGTAACCAGTTTTCATATCATTGTGGGGGCACACAGGGAGTGCCAAGATAAATATATATATATTTATTTATTTTTAACGCGGGCCCGTGTATGAGAGTGCGGGCCAGACCAAATGGCTTGGCGGGCCGTGCATAGGGCACCTCTGGTGTAGGGCCAAGCACAAGCTCACATAGGTCGACCACAGTTACCAGTATGATTTTCGGGATGACATCGATTCCAAATCAATCATTGCGACCTAAAAAATAAGAATCGATTCAAAATCAATTCCCAAGAAAAACTTTTTTATTGTACGCGCAGTAATTTTGGTGGTCATTTTTCGCGGAACCCGTGATGATGTCACCCGCCTGCCGCATGTCGCGGAACAACGCAGCAGCCAATGTGCAGGAGTTGTATTGAGGGTGGGGTGACCTATGTCCAGGCACTATTTGGATGAGCATAGCAAAGATTCCATTTCACTACACTGGAGAAAAAAATCTGGAATGTTTTTTTTTTCTGTATTTTTTTTCTGTATTTTTGTGTGTTTGTCAGCACGATTCCGGCTAAACCGATACTCCAATTGCGATGAAATTTTATGGAGGCCTTTGAAAATCTCGTGAACTTAGAACTGCACGTTTTTTGAGCGCAATCGAATAATTATTTCTCATGAAAATCGCCAAATTTACGATTTTTTTTTATTTTTAAAAAAATTCTTCGACTTATAACACTTACATGCTTAATTCGATTTTAATGATTTTTTCACAGAACCTTAATTTCATGAATTTAGATATTCTTGTGAAATTTGAGCGCAATCGAAAAATTATTTCTCATGAAAATCGAAATTTTACAGTTTTTTTTTCTTTTTTAAAACAATTCTTTGACTTGTAACACCTACATGCTTTATCCGATTGTAATGATTGTTTTACAGAACCTCAATTTTATGAATTAATATATTCGTGTGAAATTTGAGCGCAATCAAAAAATCATTTCTTATGAAATCGCAATTTTACGATTTTTTCTTTTTTTTAAATTACGAAATAAAACCTTGTATTTTCTTATACACTCTTTGAATTCAGAAATATTGCAAGAGTGCAAAAAATAATGTGAGTGCTTTTTTTGAGACTTTATTTGAAGGAAAAAACATCATGCTACATTCGGGACAATACGGCAATATAGTGGTACTTCGGTTCAACGATCACGGCTGCAACGATTTCCCGTCCCCAACGCGATTCCACTAAGTCCCTTCTTTTTCCCTTTTAAACCAATGTTAAATTTTCCTGCTTTTAAAAAGCGCCAAAGATACGATTTCCCACCTCGAACGATGAATTTGTAAGTGTCCTGATCAGAATGCATTAGTTATTACTGCGCTGCAACGATTCTCGAAAAAACAAAAATGGAACATTTATGTAAAATATTACGCACTAGACTCCCGCCTGAGTGCATCAACCAAGCCGGGCGGGCCCGCCTCACCTCACGGGCCAGCTGACTTGCTAGTGCAAGGCACAGGCGCACTGCGCAGCAGGCGTGGAGTGAGACAAGGAGTGAGTGAGATCGAGCGAGCGAGCCTTTCTTGATAGCTCTGTCTAATAGACTGACGTATCGCTTCTTGCTCGAGCTATCATCACACGGAATTCGGAAGCAACGATTCTTATTGGCTGAAAGCAGTAACGCTTCACGCAGACCCCCTCACCCCCGCGCAGAGACCTTCTTACCAGTATCGATAGCTACCAGCTGACGCATGTACAGGCGCTTCACCAATAAAATGGACCTCGTACTTTAAATCACAAAATTAAATCTTTTTGTGTGCTCCTCATTGGAACGATTCCCCGCCTACAAGATTTTTTTACAGAGTCCCGTAAAAATCGTTAGACCGAGGTTCCACTGTAAAAAAAGGGATAGGTATTTAAACAAAAATAATATAAAAATCAGTTGTTATGTTAAGCTTAGATTCACTTTGTCTATCGATGTAAAACTTAGTGTTGTTTTTCCTGTGGCCACATCTACATTATTATGTCATCATGCGTCTAGCCATCCAGTAGAGACACGCATCCCTTTCCTTACTGTCCATGCCCTCTGGCATTTCGTTAATCGCTTACTTCTTTAATCTAGCACACAAAAGCAGGTGCCGTCTGTTCATAAAAGGAGAGATCTTATAGTCTGTTAATGAAATCCAAAGTCATAAGTGTGCTGTTTTTATAGCATTCGCAATTCCATAGCTCGATTTACAGATCAAACATCAACAACAACACAAAACACGATCTAAATTCCCTCAAAGACCCACTAGTTACAACATCCCCAGACAAATCATTCCACTCCCTAACAGTCCTTTCCAAGAAACCATACCGACCCAGATCCGTTCTTACTACTTTCCGCTGGAACTTCCATGAATGCCCCTCCTGCAGTCTATTGTGGATGTTCCCCCACCATTTATTTCCCCTAACGTCCTGTACGCATCGCACAATCTAACCTCCCTTCTTCTTCCCTCTAATGAGTCTGCTTCTTGTTATTCCAGGATCCGACGCTGACCTGTTCACCCACGCTCTCTACAACCACTACAGTCCTCCCCCCGGGTTCTGTTTCGACTCCTCTGCAACGACGAGCCGATGATCGACAAAAAGGGCGAAGGTCGAGTACAACTTCCAGCCAGGGGGAAAAATTTCCTCGCCTTTTTAAAAAACGGGCAGACTTTCAAAACCAACAACATTTACCGACCATGGGGAAGACTTCCATTCCCAAGACGTAACTTTGGGGTTTAAAAAACAGGCAAGTTAATCAAGAAAGTGCAGAGATTTTATCTTCTCCTTGCCGTTGGTTGCTTCTGGGCCCAAGACCGCACACATGATACAACGAAACCTTTCAGTTCCCTATAGCGTTGGGGTGTCTAGGTTCTAAAGAAAGTTTTTCCCGGGTTTCAGCCTGCTCACTTGTCGGTACCTACACGTTAGAGGCGCTAGTTGTTAACATGTAGTTGCACACCTGCAACAACTGGGAAAGGAAATTTGGTTTCCCGGTCATTCTGCCAGCAAAATTGATCCTACGCTTGTAAACGCATGCTTGTGTAATACTTCAACCCTAAGATGCGCAAATTTGAATTTGTATTTGAAATCAGATAACTTGCTGTTTTTAAATTAAGATGCTTTTTTTTGCTTAAAACCAAGCTAGGGAAAATTATTGTTGCGATGTATTTGCGCGCATTTATCACGTTTTATTAAAATGTATTTTTTTTTTTTTACAGGATGATAGTTAGATCTATAATAATAATCAAACACCCGGTTCCAACATAATCAGGTCGGGGGGTGACGTTATAAACCAATTTCTCGGGCTGTGGACTTCAGTGTTTGCTAGCAGGCCCCACCACCTCCTCATCTACTTCGATGTCTTCTATGACAGGCTTTTCTACCAGTTCTCTCCATTTTTTTTCTATCCTCCAGAGTCTTCTTCATTAATCTTTCCCATGATTTTCCTCTTTCCTTCAATGTTCCATTTTATTTGGTCCCGCCATCTATCTCTTGGCCGGCCCCAACTCTTCGCACCCCCCCACATGTACGTTCAAATTCTCTTTCTTGGGATTCTGTCTTGCTTCATTCTTCTTACATGTCCATACCACCTGAGTCTTCTTTTCCTATTTTATTGTAAACTTTCCACTCCTAGTTTGTTTCTTATTGTTTTGCTCCGTACCTTGTCTATTTTTGTTAAGGCTACAGAACTTCTTAAAAATTTCATCTCTGCTGCTTGTAATCTGCTGTCTTCCTTCCTCCTATTGTCCATGTCACGGATGCATATGATATTTTTGGGGGAGAAATACATTTTGTAAAATAACATCTTGCACCTGGATGATATTTCTTCTTTCCATAATAGTTTACGTACACTTTGGTAAAATTTGTCTGCTAATATAATTCTCCTTGATTTTTCAGCATCTATTTTTGCTTTCCTTTGTTAGTATACTTCCGAGGTATTAAATGCTTCTGCAAGGGCCAGCTTTTCACCCCGTAGTATTATCTTTTTTGATTTTGTTTACTTTTCTTTCGTTACTATTAAGTTTCACTCTTTTCAATGCTTATTTTCATTTTTAAACTTCAGTGTTTCCTCATTCCATCTATCTACGCTCTTCTTATTTTCTTAAATGGTATCTCCCCATCTCACTATATCATCTGCAAATATCATAGTTTTAGATGTTTCACTTTCTGTGGGTTCAACTTTACGCGTAGTTATCCATAACAACGGTAAAATAATGTAGGTGACATCACACTACCTTGCCGTAGCCCACCTTTTATTTAAAAACCAAGTATTTTCTACCAAATGGTGTTTAAAAACACAGCTCTTTGTTGTGACATATGTGCTTTGAATTCTTGTTATTAGACTCGTTCTATTCGCTTTCTTTTAAGCATTCCCAAGCTTTTGCTCTTGGGACACTGTCATATGCTTTTTCAAACACCCAAGAATACCATGAACATTTCTTCTCCCTTTTCCCACTTTTTTTCCATTATTTGTCTGAGCGCAAATATGAGATCTATGGTTGAGGGGGCCAGCTCTAAACCCATATTTTTCCCTCTCTCAAATTGGCTCTACTTGTTGTCGTAGTCTTCGATCTAGTATTTTCTCGTATATCTTTGCACACTGGCTCATCAGCGTTATTCCTATAATTTTTACACTTCTTCCTGTCCCCTTCTTAAATGTTGGCACTAAAATTCTTTCCCCCAGTCATTGGTACCTTCTTTTTTTTTCCAAGCTGCACTGGTCACTCTCCACATCCAATCTATGCCTGCACCCCCTGCAGCCTTGATCATCTCCACAACTATTTCTCCTCCCCGAAGCTTTACCATTTTTCATGGTTTTTACTGCTTCAACTACTTCCCGTCTTGATATTTCATTTCCTATTATTTCTTCTATTTCTTCCTCATTGGTGTTCTGAAAAAATTCTATTGTTAGGTCCCCTTCCGAGTTTGGTTATGGTTAGTATCAGGTAACCTAGGCATATTAAGTGGGTTTTTTGAAATATTATATGAAAAAAAATTAAATTGTTACTACTGAGCCTTCCTTGGGGCAATTATTTTTTGATATGATTTTGGGGTGAGAGTGAGAGCATCAACATACAAAAAGCAACACAATAGTATTTAAACATCATTCCGCATTTATGTTTTTTGGGGGTTGTAAGTTATTTATGTGCTATTAAAATAAATTGCTGGGGACATTTCGCCGCGCGAATTTTTTGGGTTTTGTGTTCACGTTTCAGCCCAAAGTATGTGGACTATCCTCAGGATAGCCTAATTAAATAATAAAGTCCCAATTAATTAATAAATTTAAATATGATAATATCCGGGTCTCAAAAGCCTAAAATTAGGAATTTATATCAAGTATTATTTAGGTACAGACACAGGAGGGTTTAAATAACTGTAAAATAAATGTTAAATGAGTTCCCGGATTATTTTGGCATTAAATATTCGTTCCTACCCAAAAAGGGACTGCTGTGTTGTTGTTGTAACTGTAAGATACAATTTGAATTTTTTTTTATGATGATGGACTTGGCCCCTCGAGTGAAATATAAATTAGAGTGAAATGAAAAAAGTAATCAATTTTTATTGCGAAAAAAACACTATATAGGAAATAATTGTAAAAAAAAAATTTAGTACAAAGATCCCTTTCCCTTAGCTAGATGAAATTGTCGCTCTCCATTACAACATATTATGGGGTCTACACAATCAATGCGTTACGTTAATTCCCCACCCTGTACCCTCCTGTCTCACCCCTCGTGCGATCTTCCACAATTATACCGCGTAAATAAATTATTACCATTACTTCTCTAATGTTTTCAATCTGCTAGAAGTCAAAAGCGCACTTGGGAATAGAGATAGTGCAGAGGCTGGCCTTCCTTATCTTGATATATTATCTGCTGGCCAGTATTCTAGCCCCAGCCCCCCCACCCCCCCCCCCCCCCCCCCCACCCACTGTGCCAACGCTTGTGACCTTGTGACAAGATATAAAGCAGATGCAAGGAAGGAACAGTGAGTGTTCCTGATAATGAAATACTACTTCATCCGCACGTCATTGTTTATAGGACAGCATTAGGGCCTATAGGCCTGTAACGAATTTGCTCTAGCTCTTCAAATAAAGAAGTTAGGTGCACAAACCGTATAACAAGCTGAAAATTTAACCAAGTGTTCTCAACACCCTGATTAAACTACTGTGTAAAATTACCCGAAATCACTTTAGCGAAAAGGGTTTTTAAAAATGGCAAACGGGTAACTTTTCAAAAAAAGGGGAAGTTTTGTAACATCATTAAGGAATAGCTGGAAGCTGATCGTCTGGACAAAACTGCACACACCTTGTTTTTAACACTACTTTTTAATGTCCTTAAACGTAATAAAAGGCAAAGACCAACAATTTTAATTTTATATAGTCTGTTTTACACATAAATAGACCCCGAAATGCATTTTTAAACTGTTGTTTTTAAAAATTGTCTTCGACTTATAACACCTACATGCTTTATCCGATTGTAATGATTTTTTTATAGAAGCTTAATTTTATGAATTGAGATATTCGTGTGAAATTTGAGCGTAATCGAAAAATTATTTCTCATAAAAATCGAAATTTTTACGGGTTTTTCCCTTTTTTAAAACAATTATTTGACTTAAAAACACCTACATGCTTTATTCTATTGTAATATTTTTTTCACAGAATCTTAATTTTATAAATTTTTAATATATTCGTGTTAAATTTGAGCGCAATCGAATATTATTTCTTATGAAAATTCAAAATTGCAATTTTACGATTTTTTTTTTTAAAAAAAATAAAACTTTATTTAAAAAAATTAAGTTTATTTTTTTTTTAAATTTTAATTTAATTAAAAAAAATCTTCGACTAAGTAATGATTTTTTCACAGAACAACGGGAAAATCCGCGTAACACATGGCAGCTCAATGCACCAATTACGCTCATCCAACAACGCGGCGGGACTTACGCGTTTTCCTAGTAATATGATAATGTGATTCCATTGAAGTCGGTTGTAAATCTGAAAGAGAGAACGTGATGGGAAGTGTGAAGAGTCACTGGCCGCTGAAAATATTTTCTTGTTGTGTTTTGTCAGTGGTTTTTGTTACTGATAGGCAATTTTGAAAACTACAGTGGTAGACTTATAATTATTTTATTAATCTGTAGTGTGGCATCCAAGAAATAAGTGCTTGATCCCCAAATTGGGTTTGTCAAAAGTTTTATTAGTGTCCCCAGCCAACGATAATGCAGCAATATTCATTTAGTTTCACTTACACAACAACAATCTATTAGAAACCTTTTTGAAATCAAGTCCATTTTGTACCCTAATCCTATTCTTCGCGTCTCATTAGGCATACTGCTATTTTACCCTATCGTTTAACTTTAAACTATCAAAACATAGAATATTCTTCTCAAAAAAGGTGTGGGGGATTTACAAATTCGCTCTTACGATCGTTTCTATTAACTCCATAAGATACGGTTTATTTCCCTACATTGATTTTTTTATTATGAACCGTAACCACTTACGTATTATTATGTCCCGTCCCCGTCCCCCATTAACCATGAATTATACTAATATATTTATAAACAGTGGGCTTATAAATTTATTGGATGCGCCACTGTAGACATACGGGGCAAAACATTTCAATTTATTTTTTTAAATTTTAGGCCCATGACATGTATTTAGAAAAATGCATTTATTGTGCAAAAAATCAGTTCGATGGGGGTGACGACACTGTTCAATTAGGTAATAAAGGCATTAGCAGCATCAGACAACCCAGTGAAGAAAGGGGAGTAGATATAACCCGGTTTTTCCTGGCGAGAAATTCACAAAACAGTAGAAGAGACTTTTCTCATCCAAATCTAAAAGTCTGTTATTAAAATAAAACTAATAGCACAACAGATCAACAAAACAATGCGTTACCCCGCACTCTACGATCCAGGAGTTGCTGAGTTTGACTACAAAACTCATTTGTTATTGATGTGGGAACCGGAAAACTTTAGATAAGAAACGCAAACTCACAAAACGTTTTCGTAGTAAGGAGTAAGTCTGTCGATAAATAAATTTTTTTAAATTGTGTGATGATCGTGGAGATAAGTGACAGATAAGTGAGATCTCGATTGAATTGCGTTCATGATTTACATGCGGCTGACGTGTTGTACCATAAAACGTGATATTTAATTTTCTTTTCTTTTTCTTTATTTATTCATTTCTTTCTTTCTTTCTTTCTTTCTTTCTTTCTTTCTTTCTTATTTATGTTTTTATTTATTTATTTATTATATTATTTTTTTTTTTTAGTTATTAAAAACGTCTATCCTTTCAATTAAAAAAAAACTGATTTATAAAGGGGGGACAACTCAATAAAAAAAAATTACATAGATGCAGCCCACAACAATGAACTACATTTAAGTAAATATTTGAACTAGTATTTTGGACAACAACAATGCATTAAAACACAACAATTTTAATAACAAATAAAAATGATATTAAATGCAATTAATTAATGAATCAAATATAGAAAAGAAGTGGAAAAAAGAGAGAAAGAAAGAAATGAAAGGAAAAAAGAGAAATAAATAAAAAAAATCAATAAAAAAGAAAAACGAAAAGAAAAAAAACTTTTTGTTAGACGATTTCACTCAAATAAATATGAGGTTTGCAAAAAATCAGGAACAGCAAGTCAGGAAATAATCAACTATTCGTGGAAGAAACCTCCGAACGCGAATCTTCATTCTTGTGTTTAATTGAGCTTGCGTAGCGAGCGTTCTCCACTTGACTCTTATGGCTCGAATGTCTGTTTTTTTTTTTTTTCTGTTACTGCTTCGGAAACAGGTCGCACCGTTTCTCTGATCGACCTGAAATTTTTAAACAATGTACATACCACCTAGACAGGTTTTGCGTATATTTTTTGAAACAAAATCCGATCCTTGGTTATAAAAAATTAAAAATTAAATTAAAAAATTAAAAAAAAATTAAAATGTTCCGATCGCTATGAAATTTGCAGGGTCAATAAGTACAACATTCTCGCCTATTTTTCCAAATTTCAGCTAAATCGGTCAATCCCTTTAAAGACTTATTGTAATCATAATTCGAAAAATGATGTTAAAAAATGAAGGAGGCAGTGAAGATACAAAGTACATTTTAGAAGGCAGGGACGTGAATTAGTAAAATGCAAAATGTTGGAATAGTATATAGTGTACAATGTCAAATCCAGTTAGGCCTACACTGTGTGGTGGGCCTTAGGGGGAATGTCGTACTCGGGTCATGTTGCACGTCCCGGGTGCTCGCTCAACAACGCGTCCAACTGAGCGTTTTCCTAGAAACTATGTAACATTATGGGAATGTCGTACTTGGGTCGTGTTGCACGTACCGGTACTTAATCAACAACGCGACAGGACCTTAGCGTTTTCCTAGTCCTAGTCTTAATCAATTTCAATCATTCAATATTCAATATTCAATATTAATTGAGCGAGCGTAGCGAGCGTCTCCATTTGACTCTTATGGCTCGAATGTCTTTTTTTTTTTTTGTTTTTTTTTTTTTTTTTTTCGTACTGCTTCGATACAGGTCGCACCGTTTTCTGATCGACCTGAAATTTTTCATACATGTACATACCACCTAGGCGGGTTGCTGTATAGTTTTTGAAAAAAAATCGATCGTTGGTTATAAAAAATTAAAAATAAAAAATAAAAAAAAAAAATGTTCCGATCGTTATGAAATTTTGCAGGGTCAATAAGTAAAAACATTCTCTCCTATTTTACAAATTTTCAGCTAAATTGGTCAAGACCTTAAAGACTTATTGGTATGTAACATTATGGAATGTCGTACTCAGGTCGTTGTTGCACGAACTGGTGCTCGCTCAACAACGCGACGGGACTTTGGGCGTTTTCCTAGTTTTAGAAGAAATGAAGAGTACCACGCAACAAATATCCCGAACCGAACGAAGAGTTTCAAGGAAAGAAACACAAGGAACGTCCTCCAGACAATCGGAGAACAGACGCTGTCACCAAGTTAATTGAATATAGGCTATCTTGGACAATGATGATGATCAATTCACTAGCAACGATCTCATTACAAATATGATTTTTCTATCAAATACTGAAAAACTGAAAAAGAACCATATGGGCATACTCACATGAAAGAAAAGTTGATTGCGCATTTTGGTGACACCTTAGTCATTTCGGAGAATGACCGAAAAGGTGGTAAACCTAAACAAACCGCTGTATTAATATTGCTGAATTTCCACTCTCAGCCACCTGTTTAAAGCGAATCGGAAGAAAAAAATCAGTATTATAAAAACAGCAGCAAAACTTTTAAAACAAGAAATAAAATCAACTCGTTTTTAATCATGTGAATCATACCCAACAACAGATGATGGCTGAGGATTATGACGATGTCGATGTTGAGTAAGAGTCAAAATAATATTAAGTGTGTTGGTTATACTAGGCCGCTTCGCGAACGCTTTTTTTTGTCACGTTGATGGATGAGCTTTTTTTTGTCTTTAGTATGCGTGGCATGGAAAATCTTTTTATTTTTTTCAAGTCCCATGAAAAAAAAAATTTTTTTGTACAATTAGGATAATTGGATGAGCGAAGCGAAGACTTCAATTTCACCGACCCCCAAAAAAATTTAGCTCGTGTTTTTTTTTTTTCTTTCTGTCTGTTTGTTTGTTTTCTCTCTTCCGGGCAAACGGCATATGCGATCTGGATGAAAATTGGAGGGGACCTTAAAAAATCTCTAAACTTAGAATTGCTACGTTTTTGGGTACGATGAAGAAATATTTGTCATGAATATCGTACTTTTACGATTTTTTCGATTTTTAGTGCGATATTTCGGAATTTGGGCCGATTCTGCCCAAAAACGGGTGGGGCTAAAAACGTTCATATTTCACATGGGCATTAAAGAGATGGTGATGTATTGCTTTTTGAAAGAAAAAGTTTTAAAAAATATCCAGAAACCATATAAATAAAGGTTTTTAAAATAAATTTGTTGAGGTATTTTAATAACAATTAAAAAGTGGGCACTAGAAACTTGACAACAATCACCTACAATGCGTTCCCAAAAAGCACTTGATAAGTAAAGAGATCCCACCTCAAACAAAAACTTACTATTTTTTTTTTATTTATTTTTTTATTTATTTATTTATTTATTTAACGTTATCCTATTCAGTCATAAAACTGATTACAAAGGAGGACAACTAAATAAATTTTATTACATAAATACAAAAAAGCTCATCCATCAACGCGACTAAAATAAGCGTTTGCGAAGCTTCCTCTTACAAAATACCACTAGTTCCTACGATAGCCCAGTTGACTGTAATAACATATATAATATAGACGTCTACATTTTGTGTGCGTGTACTAGACATTATATAGTAATTTTAAAGTCTGGGACTCCATTCGTTTCAATCCATACACCTATGGCGGCCATCTTAAAGATAGTGTCTATAGTGTGATAAGGACTACTACATTTTAAGGAATCTTGGCATGTGGCACGATTTTTTGTATAAAATCTACAATTAGGAACTCAAATATGGCAGTTTGAAGTAGTTAATCCGTGGATTTCGAGGCCGTAAATTTCAAATTTTACCCCAATTAATGTCAATTTTGTTACCAAACTCACTATTCCGTCTTTAAAGATGGCCGCCATAGGTAAATGGATTGCGAGATGAATGTACTCCTGGTCCAAAAATGAACTATTTGGGGTGTAGTACAGTATAAAAAAATTTGGGGCCTCTATATAAAATGCACAATTGATTCACACCCACGCCAGACTACTACTTCTGGTTGGTTTGTGCCCACAAACCGCCTCGTTTGTGGTACCTTTTGTGTTGTTGCTTATGTATACAAAATATTGTACATTTAGTGTTATTAGGATTGTGCAAGGATTTGTATAGGTGCTTTGTTTTCATGTTTATTAGGTACAACAATCATAATACTTTATAATGTATGAAAACAGTGTTTTAATACATAATTGATTTTGCAATGTGTCAATATAATACCCAATTTTTTCATAGCAAAATGTTATGGGCTTGAGGAATTATAGTATGTAAAATTTTATTGTATACAAATGTAAGTTGATGGGGTTTAAAATGAAACGTGACATCAAATACGTTAGTAGCACAGCAAGTATCATAGCAACGTTAACAAACCATAATTACAAATCTACATAATTGTATGTACTAGACGAATTATTTTAATAATACATAATATTCTTACATGAAAAGACATAAAGATAAATAGGTACTCACAAAAATACTATTGTAATACATATTTCTAACTTATTGATTATATTCACAGTTTTGTAGTTGAATCTACTTAGGCCTACGGTTAAGTAAATAAGATAATATAATATACCCCGAATTCAACTAACAATTAACAATTAAAATTGTCTACTAACTAAATTACAAGTACTTATATTATGTGGGGGATATTAGATTATTATCTAGGGCGACGGTCGTTCGCCCGCAGCCAAGTGCACGCGCCACTCGCAAGCCATAACTATTGTAAAGCCAACTTTCAAAAAAACCTGGGAAGCAAAAATATGATAACGATACGGAAACGTGTAATTGTTTTACTTTTAGAAGGATTTACGCCCCTACAGGATGCAAAGAGGGTATCGAGACGATGCTGTTTTGTTCTAATAGAGGGTAATTATATATAAAACTAGGAAGTTTCGCAAACGCTTTTTCAGGCGCGTTGTTGGATATGCGTAATTGGTGCATTGAGCTGCCAAGTGTTCATGAGAATAATTTTTTTGATTTCACTCAAATTTTACAAAAAAAATGTGTATTCATAAAGTCAAAGTTCCGTGAAAACATCATTACAATCGGATAAAGCGTATAGGTGTTTTAAGTCGAAGAATTTTTTTAAAATCGAAAAAATCGTAAAATTGAGTTTTAATGAGAAATAAATTTCACATGAATATATAAATGCATAAAACTAAGGTTCTGTGAAAAAACCATGACAATCGGATAAAGCATGTTATAAGTCAAAGAAATGTTTTTTAATTCGAAAAAATCGTAAAATTGTGATTTTCGAGAAAAATAATTTTGTCGATTGCGCTTTAAATTTCACATAAATATATTAATTCATAAAATTTAAAGGGTTTTGTGCAAAAATCATTACAATCAGATTAAGCATTTTGGTTGTTATAAGTCGAAAGACATTTTTTAAAAAAAATTTTAAAAAATCGTAAAATTGCGATTCAAATGAGAAATAATTTTTAAAATGCGCTCAAAACCGTGGCAGTTCTAAGTTCAGAGATTTCGATTGGTCTCCAGAAAATTTCATCGCAATTAGAGTATCGGTTTAGCCGGAATCTTGTTAACAAACACACAAAAATACAAACAGAAGAAAAAATAAAAAAAGAAAAACATTCCGGATTTTTTTCTCCAGCGTAGTGAAATGGAATCTTCGCTTTGCTCGCTACGCTCATCCAAAAACGAGTAGAACAGATAAATGTTATTAAAAATGAAAACTTGTAGACTTATCTCTGTACTTTTAACTAGGAAAACGCTTAAGGCCCGCCGCGTTGTTGGATGAGCGTAATATGGTGCATTGAGCTGACATGTGTTACCCGGATTTTCTGTTATTCTGTGAAAAAATCATTAATTAGTCGAAGATTTTTTTTTAAATTAAATAAAATAAAATAAAAGATAAACAATTTTTTTTAATAAATCATCATTTTTAAAAAAGAAAAAATCGTAAAATTGCAATTTTCATAAGAAATAATTATTCGATTGCACTCAAAATTAACATGAGTATATTCATTCATGAAATTAAGGTTCTGTGAAAAAATCATTACAATAGGATTAAAGCATGTAGGTGTTACAAGTCAAAGAATTGTTTAAAAAAAGAAAAAACCCGTAAAATTTCGATTTTCACGAGAAATAATTATTTGATTACACTCAAATTTCACAGGAATATATCAATTCATAAAATTAAGGTTCTGTGAAAAAATTATTACAATCGGATAAAGCATGTAGGAGTTATAAGTCGAAGAAATTTTAAAAAATCGAAAAAAATCGTAATAAAATTTCGATTTTCATGAGAAATAATTTTTCGATTGGGGCTCAAAAAACGTTGGCAGTTCTTAGTTCAGAGATTTCAAAGGGCCTCCATAAAATTTCATCGCAATCGGAGTATCGGTTTAGCCGTAATCGTGTTAACAGACAGACAAAAATACAAAAAAAAGAAAGAAAGAAAAAAAAAACATTCCGGATTTTTTTCTCCAGTGTAGTGAAATGGAATCTTCGCTTCGCTCGCTACGCTCATCCAATGATTTAAGTAATTCCAAACGCTATGGGCTAACAGCAGTTTCCATAATCATGTAAATGTCAGGATTTCCAGTGGTGAGGATCGACCGCGGACCTCCCAAATAACTCTCGCGCGTTATGCATGTACTACATCTATCCGAAAACCGATTAACAATGTATCATTATCCCAAGCGGCATTTTATTTTATTTTCTCATGGAATACTCTGTATATTTATTATTTAAAGCCGCCTTATGACCACACTTTGTTTTATACAGAATGAATAACAAATCTATGTTGCCTGTTAGATCAGTTTCTGTTCATAATTGTAGACATAAACCCAATGAGAGGTATGCTTACTTTATTACGCCAGACATCATTGTTTCTCTATATTTTATGAGGATGTTTTTTTCCAAAGCTTTTCGTGGCGGTAAAATATTGAGAACATCTTTGAAAACTATCATCTGCCCAAAACTAAATATATGCTTAGTTATTTTACACTGCGCCGACTCACGTTCAAGCAATTCACTAATAAAGGCAAAGTCACTCTCGTCGCAACAATTTGACTCTTGTCGGTTGACATTTTGACACTTTGTTGACAAACTCTACACGAACCACTACTGAATAGAATTTTCTTGCCCTGTAACATATAATAAACATTCTTTTCTTTTTGCACCTATTACACCACTCCTCAATGTCATCATGAACGATTGATCGAAACGAATGCACGTGTCCAACTGATGTGAAGAGGTCTGCGTAAGTTTCTGGGCAGTGTTTAATGTTTATTTCTCTTCCTTCTTAGTCCCCTTAGCTTATCGCTTTTTGTTTATCGTTCGAGAATGCAAACACACCCCACTCATAATATATCTTATGGTATATAGATTAATTAGAAGAACCATTCCAAACACAAACAAAGATTTAAAAATCCACATCAACAACATATTCTACAAAAGGATGAACAAATGACGTACATAGACCATTAGGTGCTCAGGAAGCGACCCCCCCCCCCCCCCCTCGAACTAATTTTCACTATAGCAGTTTTGTTCAGAAAAAAATTTCACAGGAATATATCAATTCATAAAATTAAGGTTCTGTGAAAAAATTATTACAATCGGATAAAGCATGTAGGAGTTATAAGTCGAAGAAATTTTTAAAAAATCGAAAAAAATCGTAAAATTGCGATTTTCATGAGAAAAAATTTCCTGATTGCGCTCAAATACGTGGCAGTTCTAAGTTCAGAGATTTCGAAGGCCTCCATAAAATTTCATCGCAATCAGAGCATCGGTTTAGCCGGAATCGTGTTAACAGACACACAAAATACAAAAAAAAGAATAAAAAACATTCCGGATTTTTTTCTCCAGTGTAGTGAAATGGAATCTTCGCTTCGCTCATCCCAAATTTGGGTTACAGCACACAGTTAGAGTGAGTAATTCTAGTAACGAATTTAGACTTTCAAAGACAGAAAAAATTTTTTTGACGTGGTTATGGTGTGTTTATTATGAAGAAGGATGAATCTTGATGGCACATATTATAAATTCAAATATAAATTTTAAGGAAATTAAGAAAAATTTAAACGTAGTTAAAACAATGTAAGTTATCCATACAGTAATTTCCAAAAAAATTTTAAATTCAGTAATTTTGTAGGGAAATAAAGCCATAATTAGTAATTTTAATTAAACACAATTAAATGCAAATTTAATCAATTTACAGTCATATCTCAGACGTAGACTGCACATGTGCGTAATATGCACACTATTAAGAACATCCCAGCCCCAACAAATATATTACTTTCATATTGATCAATAAGTACAATTATCACTAATTTGCATAATTGATTGGAGACCAGTTAGCAGTTCTAAAAAAGTTTTGGACAAAAAAACCATGCGGGGCTGTATACATGCATGATTATTTTAGTAAACCGTTACGTCGTTGATACTGTATTACCTACTTCAACGGTACATTTAATCAATGCTATAGTTTAGGTCGTAATTAAATTGATTAAATTTGGATAGGTAGACTTTTTATGATAGTTATGTATGTTGTTAACTGGTTCACAATAAATTGTTTACCATTCAGGAATATCACTTAAGTTAATTCGTTTACCCGCAATCAAAGTTTGATTACACGTACGTAAATTTGATTAAAATACTGTTAAATATTAATTAAATGACTTTTTTGGATTCTTTTTTTGTACATTTAATGTATGTATGTGTTCATAAAATACCAACAGTAACTTTTAAATTTAGTTAACAAGTAACTAAATAAAACGTTTATTTGATTTCAATTAATCGAAATTAAAATGCAAATTAAAGCAATTTCCCATCATATTTTAGCGTTAGACTTTATATGTGCGTAATAAGCACTTTTTGAAGAATATGTCTGTACCAAAACAAAGTGTGGCTCGTTGGTCTTGTGGTTAGCGTATCTGCTTCCAATGCAGAAGATCCAGGGTTCGATTCCCGCCAGAGTCAGAAGTTTTTTAAATTCTGATTGGACTTAAGTCCATCAGTTCATGTCTTAGGAGTTTGTAAACGGTGACTTTGTAAACCGTCCTAGCAACGAAGCACATAATAAATTCAGAGTTGTTTGAATCAGCCTTGTTGATTCTGGCGTTGATTCGCGGGTGTTCGCACTGTCCATACCACTGATTGCTATATTTCCTATTAAAAATATGATCTTTGGTTGGTTATCGCTCCACTCGTCGATTGCGTCGGGGGCCAAACAGGGCTGGCTTTGGTCGCTTTGATTTAAAGTCCCCACTGAAAATCATTATATAACTGAGTGGGAAGACTCTAAATACAATTTATTTATTTTATTTTATTTAAAGTTTTTTCAATTAGTGGTGGATAAAACCCATTTTTTGTCTTCGTTGTTCTACTATACAGTTGTCACCACTTTACTTTCAAGTGCCTGTAACTTTTTAACGGAAAAAGCACAAGCAATGCGGTTTTCGGCACAAACCAGCAACCCAAAAATTAGCACAACCGCGTGCAAAGTTTCAAGTCGATCAGAAGAATGGGTGGTTAGGCACTAAGTTGTAACCACCCACATTTAAGTGCCTGTAACTTTTTAACGGGACCAGCACAAACGATGCGGTTTGCGGCACAAACCAGCACAAAAGTAGCACTAACGAATGCAATTGGTTTCATCGTTTGTGCTGTAATGGGTGGTTACAACTTAATGGACCTAAAATGGTTGTATTTGTTGAGTTTTAAAACATATGTTACTAGTTGGCGTGGTATATAATGTTTCAAATTCAAATTTAGCTATGTTTTTATTTTAGCGGGAAAAGTGGACAATAAAGCATACGCGGCTTCGAGCGTACAATAAATGCTTTTAAATGTACGTTTTTCAAGGTTTCAATTTTTTTTATCGAAGCAGACACATAGATGACTCTATTTCTGGATAAGGTTTAGATAATTCTACATATTTCGTCTGAAGAATGAGATTGAAATATTGCGAAACAGTTTAAAAATGCATTTCGGGGTCTATTTATGTGTAAAACAGACTATATAAAATTAAAATTGTTGGTCTCTATCTTTTATTACGTTTAAGGATATTAAAAATTAGTGTTAAAAACAAGGTATGTGCAGTTTTTTCCAGACGGATCAGCTTCCAGCTATTCCTTACTGATGTTACAAAATTTCCTTTTTTTTTGTAAAGTTACCAGTTTGCCATTTTTTAAAACCCTTTTCCGCTTAAGTGATTTCGGTTAATTTTATACAGTAGTTTTATCAAGGTGTTGAGAACATTTGGTTAAATTTTCAGCTTGTTATACGGTTTTTGCACCTAAAAGTGAAAATTTCCATATTTTTTACTCCTCTACGTCTGGGATGAGCGGGTTCAGCGGGCATTATACTAGGAAGTTCAAAAAGTGAAAAGAGAAAGAATTTCAACTGTTTTTTGATGATGAAAGCATGAAATAAAAATGTTTTTATTAATTTAATTTTTCCTTTTGGTGTTTTCTGCTATGTAATTTTAACAACTATTGTATTTTCCAATACTATTTCCTATTTTAAACTCAAAACAGAGCCGCTTTAGTCCAGTTATAGAGCAAATACAGTTAGCTCTTGAAGGGTTTTTTTGGATGAGCGAAGCGAAGACTTCAATTTCACTGACCCCCAAAAAATTTAGCTCGGGTGTTTTTTTTTTTGTTTTTTTGTTTTTTTTTTTTTTGTTTTTCTGTCTGTTTGTTAACTCTCTACCAGGCAAACGGCATATCCGATCTTGATGAAAATTTGAGGGGACCTTCGAAATCTCTGAACTTAGAGGTGTATTGTTTTTGGGTACAATCGAAGAAATATTTCTCATGAATATCGTACTTTTACGATTTTTTTCGATTTTTAGTGCGATATTTTCGTGACATTTGGGCCGATTCTGACCAAACGGGTGGGGTTACAACGTTCATATTATACATGGACATTAAGGTTATGGTGATGTAGTACCTTTTGAAAGAAAAAGTTGAAAAAGTTAGCCGGAATTCATAGAAATAAAGCTTTTAATATAAGGTTTTTTGATTTGTATGCGATTTTTTCGTGCCATTTGGGCCAATTCTGACCAAACGGGTGGGGCTACAACGTTCATATTATACATGGACATTAAGGTTATGGTGATAAAGTACCTTTTGAAAGAAAAAGTTGACAAAGTTACCCAGAATCCATAGAAATAAAGCTTTTAATATAAGTTTTTAACGGTAAATAATAACAAATTGACAAGTAACAATAGAAACTTGACAACAATCACCTACAATGCGTGGGAAGCAAAACAAAGCAACAAAGCACTCGCAAAAGTAAAGATATCCCACGCAGACTAAAAACTTTAAAAAAAAGCTCATCCATCAACGCGGCGGGACTTGAGCGTTTTCCTAGTAATTTTTTACATTAACTTTCCTCTTTTCAATAGTCAAACTCTGGTCTTCTATAAAAAGAGAAAAGTAAAAAGTAAAATGACCTTGAAGAGTTGATTGTGATTGGTCAATTTCAGAAATAGGTGGCAGATATCATAACATGTGCCAGAATGCATATAAACCTGGCTGTGAAATATAATAAATGCTTGACAATGTCAAATGTTTAACACTGCCAATTTGAGCATATTTTTTTGAAAAAAAACGAAATAATAAGAATGATGTCTGAGGAAAAGTCAGTAAAATCACCATGAACGTCAATCAATTGGTATTGTTTTAGAATATGATTCAAAAGATGAGATTGATTGATTATTACTAGTCAGGTGGCTTTGTTGACAAGTTTGTTATTTACTGGTTTAGAATAGCCCTTATTCTGTTTACTTTTCTCTTTTCACTTTTTGAACGTATCATTCACACGATTTCTTGTGTAATTTGTAATTGTAATTTTTTGTAACCGCGTCCGCCGGTAATGTGGACGGGTACCCGGGTAGTAAAAAGTCGAGTTTCGTCATCCCTAGTCTCAATGACACAAGACATAGTTAAAAATATAATCTGAGTTTTAGAAAAATCTGGCGGTCATTTGCGGCGCATTTGTTAAGTGCGTTTACTCGCGAGTAGAACACATTGTTCTCTTCGAGAACGGAGTTTTTTTGTATGTCAGCTAATTGAATTCTATACAATTTCATATACCGAGGAGCAACAAGCCCCAAGATTGAGAATAAGATTAGACTAGAATGTCATTAAAATATTAAATTCATAAAGTAATAAATAAATTTATCTAATACAATCATTAACTCTTGAAGTCATTATTAAAATCAAAATCAAATGCTATAACAAAAATGTATGATTTTTGTAAGTTTTATCCACTATGAATGAAAAAATCGGACATCATTTACGGTTTTTTTCAATATACATTATTTTGGATAATAACAAAATACTTAAAACCCGTAAATAAAGGCCGATTTTTTTCGTTCAAAGTGGATAAAACTTACAAAAAATCATACATTTTTGTAATAGCATTTTATTTTTATTTTAATAATGATTTCAAGAGTTAATGATTGTATTGGATAAACTTATATATCATTTTATTAATTAAATATTTTTATGACATCCTTGTCTAATCCTATTGTCAATCATCGGCCGTGTTGCTCCTCGGAATCTGAAATTGTATAGAATTCAATTAGCTGACATACAAAAGAACTCCGCTCTCGAAGAGAACAATGTGTTCTACTCGCAAGTAAACGCACATAGAGATAGTGTCATCATGCCTTGAATCTCGCCACAATGTACAATTATTTTAACCAACGCAACAATACCGTAAACATTTGATATATTTTGTGTGCTTCATCCCAAGAATAGTAATTTATAAATCTGTGTTGCCAAGTTTTATTTCACGTAATTCAAATAGCAGATTAAAATATACTTTGTATATTTTGTGTTATAGAGTTGGTACATTCTTCTGACTTACGCCACTGAAGATCGGTAAATCTATCACCAGCTTTCACGATTCAACATTGTATCTATTTTTAATATAGCCTAATTGTAGGTGTATAAACGCTTGGGTTTTTGTGTTGAAGTAAATTTATTTGTAGTTTGCCAAATGCGTATGGAGATGTTTTCCCGATAGTTGATTTTGACAATGGCGAGTGTTCCTGGAATTAAATGGAGCTCGCGTCCTAATTATCGCATTCCCTTGAGACTATCAATAAACTCTGATTGTTTGTAAATAGACGTGCACTCAACGCATCCTTGGACCGACGCATCCCGGCAGCATTCCAATGTAGGCCTATGCCATCTGGACGCTTGTGACTTGTGAGCTCTATGCCCCATATGGCTGAAAATATGATATCATAATAAGGGCTTGTAAAATAAAATAAAATCGTATTTAGAGTCTATCCACTCAAGTCAACAGAACTGATTTAATATTGTATTTGTACAACATTGTAATGATCAACAGATAATTTAAATGGTTTAATTTCCATCATTCATAAAACGCTTTTTTGGTGTAGCTGACGTGCCGAACAAAGGATTTATGTTGATGAATTGCACCTTTGCTTCTGTAATTCTGTAAATTATATGCATACACTAAGTCGGTTATGTGTGGTATGAGACCTTTTCTAACATGCCTTTAAATGATTACACAATGATTAACGGCTATTGCCCCCAAAAATTAGAAATCTTGCAAAATCAATAAAGCGCAGGTCAGTAAACAACGTCATTACAATGTTCGCGACTTTGCGGTATGTCATGAAATTAAAACTTTTAATTCGATTCGATTGACGATGCGGATTACTTTCGCGATTATAGAGACACGCGTTTTGTATGTTTCGGGGCTTTGCGTGATTAATAATTCCCATTCCGAGTTTTATTTATCTCCTTCTGCATTATATATTATGCATACACGTTATTGTTTTCTTGTTCTCCACGCGTTTTCGCCATTCATAAAAAAACATTAGAAAAAAATTTGGAATCGTATGCGAACGTGTGTACTAATTGGATGAGCGTAGCAAGACTTCAATTTCACTTACCCTTGAGAAGAATAGCTCTGGTGTTTTTTTTTGTTTGTTAGCACTCTACGGGGCAAACAGCACATCCGATCTTGATGAAATTTGGAGGGGACCTTCCACGATTTTGGGTACAATCGAAGAAATATTTCTCACGAATATCGTACTTTTACAATTTGTTTCGATTTTTAATGCGATATTTTCGTGACTTTTGGCCCGCGACCAGGCAAACGGCTTCTCCGATCTTGATGAAACTTTATGGGAACGTTAGAAATCACGGAAATTGTATATTTTATTATTTTGGGGACAATCAAAAGTATATTTCTCATAAAAATCGTGCTTTTAGGGTCAACGATGGGTCAATGTGATCTCGCCGCCCCACACCGTTTCGCGGCTAACGAGACTCGTGTCGGTTCTGTGTTTTTTATATTTGACGCTACAACCGTTAGGTCATAATGCACCACTCTAGCCTAGGGGATATGGCGAGGAGGGGTCCATGCTGTCAGAACCAGACACGGGTAAGGGTCGGAAGGGGGGTTTCTCACGTCGCGGTCGTCATTGTCTTTGTCATCGTTCGTCGTGTCATTGTCATCGTCGTCGAGGAGGTGTCCCCGAAGACGATTGCCAGAGCTCGCCTCTAGTTTCGGGGTCTTTGAGACTCGCAGTCGGTCGCCTCGCATTGTTGAAGGCAGACATGGTTCACTTTTGCTCTTGTCTTGATAATGACGACAACAATGACGACTTGAAACACTAACCATTGGATAAAAATAATCAACCATAAAAACTCATCCATCAACGCGACTGGAAAAAACGTTCGCGAAGTGGCCTAGTTTAGCCCATTGTGAATGTGATAGGACTAGGCAAGTATAGCAACGCTTTACTAGAACAATGCAACATGCGAAACGAAATGAAGGCAAGCCACAAGTATGTCTTAGGCTAGGATACCAAAACACTAAAAAGTACAAACACAACACATTTCTTGGAATAAACTAGTCACCAAGTCGCGCTTACATTCAAATGTGAGTGTAAAATTAAAATTGTTAGATAGATTCCATAACCACGACTTTTTAATTTAAAACAATGTGCAAGGTGTATTTTTGTTGGTATCCTAGACAACCTGAGACTTGCCCTTCATTTCGGTTCGCATGTTGCATTGTTGTTGCAGTAGTGTTGCTAGTTGGCTATATAGAGGAACTTACCCAACACTAGAAATAACTATAAAACAGTAGTTTTGTAGTAAAAACTTCATAATATTATAGTCTTTTGAGAAGAACAAAACTATTTTTCAATTTATTTTACGTAATCCCAATATTGCGGCTTTTTAAGGCATTTTTTGTAATCTTTCTATAAAATATAAATGTAAATATACTGTGTAATTATAATGTAAGGTGCTTGTGACATTGAGCATTTTTTGCACTCAATATATTTAGGTTAACAGTAATTAGTAGACTTAGTTGACACTAAGTTATATTCGATCGATTGTTGTTTGTGGGGTTTTATTTAGTTGGGTTAACAAGTGCTATGCTCTTTTGAGGATCTCCCCTTCCAAAAAAGTTTCCCCATCTACGGTCGGGAGTTTGACGTATTGATGGGGCTGTTAACCCAGGCATGGGTTAATTTAGCGACGACTGGCAAATCAAATTAATTTAACAACAATGTACGGAAATAATAATAAAGTACTATGAAAATTATACAACTTAACATGAAACCTTTCGATGTTCCACCCCCCGTCTCCCCCCCCCCCCCGACTAGTGTCACGATGACGTAATGATGCAACCACTCATCATGTAATCTAAAAACAAGGCCGTCCGGGGCAAGCCATCTGAGACTGAGATGGGATCCTCCGACCAACGAGATGCTTTCGTTTTTCCAGGGGCGATCACGTTATGCGCTGTTGCCCGTTTTCATTATTTGAATGGCAACATTGGGACTAGAGAGTGACCATTCGATAGCGACGCGCATTTCCAAGGAATTCTCAGCAATTGTTTGAAAGGCTTTGTTAAATGTTCCGTCACCACAAAAATAAAATAATGAGTGCTGACATTCAACCAATTTACTTACTTGCGTGTTTATAACGTATTTATTGGGCCCCTTTTAGTCAAAGAAAATCTTCTTGGAAGTGGGGTTGTTGAAAAGTGTTTTTGCGTCCATTACGTAAATACTGTTCCCCAACCGGGAATAAGTTTAGAAACTATACCAACTTTCTTCTTGACGATGGCTCATGGGTCTACAACTAGCAGGATCTTTTACAACCAATTGCTATCACAATTCACAACACAATATATTAAAGCTACATTATCATATCTTCACTATTCCCGGGAGGCTAAAGAAGACAGATAGACCCCATGTTTTTAATTGCATACAAAACAAGAGGGCAAACTACAAAAATAAAATGCGTTTATTGTTGTAATGGAGAGCGACAATTTCATCTAGCTAAGGGAAATGGCTCTTTGTACTTAATTTTTTTTTAACGATTATGCCTATATAGTGTTATATCACCAATAAAAAATTGATAATTTTTACATTTCACTCTAATTTATATTTCACTCGACGCAGCCTAGTCCATCATAGTAAAAAAAAAATACAAATTGTATCTTACAGTTACAACAACAACACAGCAGTCTTTTGGCTAGGAACGAATATTTAATGCCAAAATAATCTCGGGAACTCATTTAACATTTATTTTACAGTTATTTACCATCCTGTGTCTGTACCTAAATAATAACTTGATATAAATTCCTAATTTTAGGCTTTTGAGACCCGGATATTATCATATTTTAAATTTATTAATTAATTGGGACATTTATTATTTAATTAGGCCTATCCTGAGGATAGTCCACATACTTTGGGCTGAAACGTGAACACAACCAAATATATTCGCGCGGCGAAATGCCCCCAGCCAATTTATTTTAATAGCACATAAATAACTTACAACCCCCAAAAAACATAAATGCGGAATGATTTTAAATAATATTGTGTTGCTTTTGTATGTTGATGCTCTCACCCAACATCATATCAAATAAACAATTGCCCAAGGAAAGGGTCAGTAGTAACAATTTAAAAATTGTTTCATATAGGCCTAACTATCATCCCGTAAAAAAAAATACATTGTTAAATAACAACGTGATAAATCGCAGCAAATACATCGCAACAATAATTTTTACCAACCTTGGATTTTGAGCAAAGAAGCATCTTAATTTCAAAACAGCAAGTTATCTGATTTCAAATACAAATTCAAAATTTGCGCGTCATTAGTGTTGAAGTAGTTACACTAGCATGAGCTACAAGCGCTAGGATCGAATTGTTGACTGAGCAGAAGTGACCGGCAACCAATTAACTTCCTTCTTGACTGCTAGGTTGGGCAACTATCAGTGTCACAACTAGCGCGCTCTAACGTGTAGGTAGCCGACAAGTGAGCAGGCTGAAGCCGGTAAAAGCTATTACTTTGAGAACACTAGACACCCAACGCCTATAGTGTTCGGCAGCCGTTTTAGTGATAAAGATAAACACAACGAACCGTATTATATACATGACACAAACAACACAAAATGTTTTGGCTCAAACAACGTTGATCCCTCGTTGTAGTAAAGAAGTAACTAATAAACTACGGTAGTTTGCATAGGTAAAGGTGAGGCTCTAGTGGCTAGAAAAATTAAACTAAGTAGGCCTACATGAATAATCATGTGTTTCAGTGGGGGGAAAGTTAGGCCTACAGAGGGACGACAGCTTACCTTAAAAACTAAAAACGTTAGGTAGGTCGCACAGACACAAGTACTTGATGCAAAGACGAGTTGCTGATACGTTTAGAGTTTGACCAACTTGAGGTCTTTATTGCTGTATCTAATATAATTTTTTGTATATTTGATATGTTGTTATTATATATATTATGTAGGCCTATGTATATGTATGACAAATTTGTAGAAGCATTAAAAAAATAAAAAATAAATAGATGGGTACTAAAAGATTACACGAGCAATTAATTGCTAGCAATGATTGCTAAACAGTTGAGCAGAGTCCTACTTTTGGCAATTATTGCTAGCAATTTTTCAGAAGGCGTGTAAATGTGTTATAGGAAATGTGTGTATCCAACTTGGAGTCAATTAATTGCCGCAATGCATTGCTAGCAATTAGTTGCTCGTGTAAAGGGTCTTTTAGTATGCGTACGCTGTTTGTCGTAGCTTACAAATGTCACCCAACTACTTACAATGTGGTTGCTCTAATATCATTGAGCTATAAGATGTAATCTCTGTTTGTCTAGACACGTGAACGCAGAACAGTCCAACGGCAGCCTGGTGAACTTGTTCTATTCAACCCCCTCTTGCTATCTGAAGGCTGTCAACGAGGCTGGTATCTCGTGGCCTACGAAGCAAGATGACTTCTTTCCGTACGCTAGCGACGAACAATCCTATTGGACGGGCTACTTCACTTCCAAGCCCACCGTCAAACAGTTTGAGCGACTTGGCAACAACTTCTTGCAGGTAAAGTTGACACAAACCTTAGATCAGTATGTCTGTCTCCTTGAATTTTATTTAAATTTAATTTCTTCTTTGTTAAATATTTGTTTGATGGTTTGTAAAATGTTATAGGCATGCTGAACTTTATTCCCTTTTTTTAACGTCTATCCTATTCAGTTAAAAAACTGATTTACATGGAGGACAACACTAAAGAAATCTTATTACATAGATGCAGACACAACAATGAACTAAATTTAAGTAAATATTTTAAATACTAGCGGCCAGTGCTCGAAATTAGGAATTTAAGACAGCAGCCCTCCGCTGCTGTCTTAAAGTTTTTGGCAGCCCTGTTAAGAATTGAATAGCCCAATTTGTTTTATTATTATTTACGTTTACCCGCCATTTACCCGCTATATAACATTACATTGCACAAACAACACGCACTTTGCGGATCACACGTAAATCTTAGTAAGGCAACCTCCGACAATAAACTGCTAAGTTCTGACAGCTCCTAGACATGTCAATAAACCACGTACCCCTACTGTAGCCACTGCAGCACCTGCTAATGACTCGAGCATGGCAGCGAATGCATCTGACCTTGGCCTAGCCTAGGACATCCCCGCGCGACCGAGCCTAGGCTACTGGCCGCTTGAAAAATTCGTCTTCAAATGCCTCACATGCTTGTCTCATCACTCTCATGAGATGAGATAACTTATATTTGTTAATTTGTAAATATATATTGACATTAATGATTAATGTTAATGATGTGTGTAATGAAGATTAATGCCTATTAACGTAATTTCCGATTTTAGGAAAATCAACCTTGTTTTTTGTATGTGAAATTCCAGGCAGCCCAACGAGCTGCCTGGAATACAGAACAGGCGGTCCGACAGTGTTTTGGGCAGGCTCGAACTACCGGGCTGCCGTCAATTTCGAGCCCTGCTAGCGGCTAGCCTAACACAACAACAATGTAGGCCTATTAAAAATTTGAAACACAATAATTTTGGTGACAAATTTAAAATGGTTATTTATTGCAATTAATTAATGAACCATCAAAAAGAGAGAGGAGAAAAAAGGAAAGAAAAGAAAGAAGAAAAGGGGAAAGGAACGAAAATCTAGGCCAGCTCATATGACCTAACCAAACACATTGTTGGCCTACCAACGTGTTGACCTGTTAACATTGTTTTGTTGATGGATGGACACACTGATGTAGGTAGGCTAACTGATAAGATAACATTCAAGTGAGACTAGATGTAACCACTTGAACTTTGAAGGATGTTGATGAGCAGATTAGTTTATCATTGAAGTTGAATTACATGTACTGTGAAGATTCTTGATCTAATTATAATACCTCCTGCTAGTAACCATGAGTTAGGAGATCAATGTTAGCGCAATCACATTGTTGGTAGCCCCCTTAGACCCAGACAGATTAAGACATGTACCTTCCTTAGCATTGAACGCAGACTGGTGAGTTCCATTACATGAGTAGTCTGTTCTATAACTCAAAGTTTCAGTTTTCAACTTGAGTTCTAGCTTGCTTTCCAACCTACGTTGCAACCCGCATTCAGTCTTGGGGAGGTACGCGTTCCTAGTAACGCGTTCCTTTTTCAGGAACTTTTGTGGGAACGCGTTCCTTTTCTTAGATCAGGAACTTGTGACGTCAAAGTTACTATTTCGTGGGAACTTGGAACGAATTTAACGTTCCTTCATAAGTTCCTTTCGCCGTCGTAATCCCGTCGAATTCCAGTGCCTGATATTGTAAACTGCAGTATGAAAAATATCAATGTGACATCTTGTGTTTTTGAAAATGGCGCCACCCTCGTCAGATGGCCTGGGACTCACTTTCATAAATAAGAGTAATGATAAATTAACTCATTTCACATTTATTATTGTTAAAATTGGTGATAGTATAAGGAACGTGAAAGGAACTAAGTTCCTTTTGAGGAATGAGGAACGTTTCAGTTCCTTTTTTATTGAAAAGGAACGAGGAACGTCTCAGTTCCTTTTTAGCAGAAGTAACTTAACTTTTCAAAGTTCCTGTTTTGGGGGAACGTGCTCAAGATTGCCCGCATTGAACGCTAGTAATATAAATGTTTTTATAAATGAACAAATAAAATCATGGGTGGTCCATCATGTACCGTAGCAAACTTAGTGACCAGTATTTGGTGCGCTGATTATGGCAAGCATAGCATCAAGCCCTGAACATTTGGGATGTCCCATGAACATCATTTATTCATGAAATCAAATAAATTGTTTTCACCATGGCGACAACCAACCAAAACCTCCAAATTAGAGCTCGGCAAAGATATCAATATTTCAATGATAACAAATTTTGGGAATATTTTCGATATTGATATTCAGACTCATTTGTCATTATCAGAATATTGAAATTCAAAAGAAAAAAATGTTTTGAATTTAAAAAATGAGAAAGGCTTAACTAAAATGTGAATATATAAAATGGGGGTGTGGAGTGGGAACTTACCTCGTCGGTAACTGCAGGGATCTCCAATCTATCACTAAAATGAGATTATTGGAGAAGGGTTGACAGGTTGGGAAAGCATAGAGAACATGAAGCCCAGCCTGAAGGGCTGGGGGCGGCAAAACTTTTCACCTGCTGATGACAACCACAGCTAATTTAAAGTTGTTTGTTACCTTAATCCACAACGCATTTCATCCTTCTGGGACTCGTCAGGCGGATGGTGGCCACTAAAAAAAAATACAACACATAACCAAACCAGGGTAGGGCCACGCAAGAAGTAAATTCTGCATGCATGTTGTCATCATCAGCAAAGCTACTTCACACACCATTCATACTGGGACACACCATCAGCACAAACAGTAAGAGGGCTTCCCTCTCAACTCTGGTGCTCGGGAGACAAAACATCCATGACTTACCCTGGATTTCGAACCAGGACCCTTGGCAACAAGAGAAAAGCTGCCCCTCCTGCTGTTGCTGGGCAAGGGTGCCTCTTCATTCATTCTAAGAGAATAGGTTAGAGATAGGAAGGGTGGACAGTCACAACATCCAGGGGAGGTTATAATAAGGGATGCACACGATTATCGATATTATCGATCAATAATCAATAATGGATATAATTTCGATAATCGATATCCAAAATTCATTATCGATTATCGAAATATCAAATAATAGTTGGTCAATAGTGGCACGAACCAAACTCTAAATACGGAGATTATCTCACACACACTCAAGATCTATGTTTGAAAATGAGCTATCAGTCGATAACGGAAGCCAAACACATGACGTCGAAGACAGTGAGGCAGCAAACGAAAAGCGATTGTATTGTTTTGACTTGAAACATAAGGTTGGAACAGGCTTTGTTGGTGATATCAATATTATCGATAATATTGATTCGATAAGGACATTACCATTTTGATAATCGATAATGAAAAAAGTATCGATGTGCATCCCTATTTATAATATTTTTACTAGGCCGCTTCGAGAACGCTTTTTTTAGTTGCGTTGATGGATGAGCTTTTTTATAAGTTTTTAGTTTGCGTGGGACCACTTTTCCTTTGCAAGTGCTTTTTGAATGCATTGTAGGTGATTGTGTAAAGTTTCTATTGTTACTTGTTAATTGTTATTATAAACCTAAAAAAACTCATATTAAAACCTTTATTCTATGGATTCTGGCTAACTTAGTCAACTTTTTCTTTCAAAAAGCATCACATCACCATAACCTTAATGTCCATGTAAAATATGAACATTGTAGCCCCACCCATTTAGTCAAAATCGGTCCAAATGTCACAAAAGTATCGCACTAAAAATATAAAAAAATCGTAAAAGTACAATATTTACGAGAAATATTTCTTCGATTGTACCCAAAAACGTGGCAAGTCTAAGTTCAGAGATTTCGAAGGTCCCCTCCAATTTTCATCAAGATTGCATATGCCATTTGCCCGGTAGAGAGCGAACAAACAGACAAAAAAACAAAAAACAAAAAAACAAAAATCAAACAAACAAAAAAACACCCGAGCTAAATTTTTTACGTGGTCAGTGAAATTGAAGTCTTTGCTTTGCTCATCCAGCAATTCCTTATCTACCCTTTTAGTTACACATAATTAATAAATTACCCATTTCTTTCCTCTCTTTTGAAAAACTTTATTAATTGGTCCCTAGACATTTAAAAAAAATTTTTTTTGCAAGAATAATATTTCAATAGTTGACATTGATATCAAAATTTTTGTGTGATATGTCCTAATCCAGCCCTACTCCAAACTGATATTTGATACAAGAAATTATTTTCTTATGTATCTGGATTGTGATATCACTACAACATACATTTTTCAAGGACTGCCAGAGTAATAGACCGAGAGCTCGCAACATAAAGTCTCCCCTCATAGGGTACATATGGTTTGACCATTGGAATAGAAGCGGAAATTCAAGTCATTTTCAAAAATGCGCGTCTTACAAGTCAACGTTGGGGCGTTTACCCGTCAGACGCCCCCAAAGTGGGCCCCAAAAAAGGTCAAATCTGCCCCTATTAAGTATACATGATTGAAACATAAGCAAAATTATAGAAGAAGTTAGCCCAAAAATGAATATCACTCGTCAGACGGGCTGCGATGGACCGTTGACCCGTCAGACGCCCCCAAAGTGGGCCCCAAAAAAGGTCAACTCTGCCCTCATAAGGTATACATGATTCAAACATACGTCATTTTATAGGGAAAATTACTAGAAAAACGAATATCACTCGTCAGACGGTCTCCGTTGGGCCGTTGACCCGTCAGATGCCCCCAAAGTGGCCCCCCCAAAAAAGGTCAAATCTGCCCCTATTAAGTATACATGATTGAAACATAAGAAAAAATATCGAAGAAGTTAGCCCAAAAATGAATTTCACTCGTCAGACGGGCTGCGATGGGCCGTTGACCCGTCAGACGCCCCCAAAGTGGGCCCCAAAAAAGGTCAACTCTGCCATCATAAGGTATACATGATTCAAACATACGTCATTTTATAGGGAAAATTACCAGGAAAACGAATATCACTCGTCAGACGAGCTGCGTTGGGGCTTTGACCCGTTAGGTAACCTCCAAAGTTGGCCCCCAAAGATGTCGAATCTGCCCTTAAGACTGTTTGCCAAGCTCGGGCTATCTTTTTTTACAATGATAAATGCCCTTTTAACAACACGCTTGATCGTCAAATCCAGCTTATTTGACATACAGAACGTACCGTTATTTACCTTAAATTTTTATCCAAAAATCTGCATTTTTGGGAGGCTGTTCAGAAAGGATGAGTGTGTGTCGCTATCTAAGCACATTTTGAGATTTCAAATAATTGTCTCCTACACAAAATTGGTAAATTACTACAAATTAACAGTTTGGTGTCATATTTACGGTCAGTTAATAAGAAAAGTGAGCAATATTTGGAAAATGTGCCTAAATACCCCTTATTTCACATGATTTCTTAACATTTTAGTGCATAGCACAACCCGATAGGACCACCGAAAGAGCTTCCAAGTGATCCAGAGTCCAGACTTTACCTCTGCGCTCAAAAACGAAACAAAAACAGGAGAACGTCGGAGTGACTGTGCTGCGTGAGGCCATGGGTGTGATGTTATCTGTGTGTGTGTGCAGGTTTGTAAGCAGGTAGCTTCACTGGCGAGAACCAGCGAACAGGAGAATGTGGGAGTGACTGCGCTGCGTGAGGCCATGGGTGTGATGCAGCATCACGACGCCATCACCGGAACAATGAAGGATCACGTTGCCAACGACTACTCCAGGCTTCTGTACGATGGGATCGACCAGTGCGGCGTTACTGCAGAAGCGGCCATCAAGTACGTAGCCCCCTTTACATACGTACACTCTTGCAAGACTTATTAGAGCCCCCTTGCATGGACCAGGAGGCCAAGTCTTGAAACCACTCGTTTCGAGTCGTGAAGTGAGTCAAGTCACCTCGTCGAAGTCGCGAGCGACTTGGCAATATCGAATAGGGTAGTCTTGAAACCCACCATGCGTTTGGAAACGACAAGCGAGTTGGAAATATTCCGAGTCGACTGGTTTTTCGCGACTTGTAGCTCCGCCCCCACAGCTCATAGAGTGACCAATCACAAACAGTGTTACATAAAATTTCGATATCATTAATCGATGTTGTGACGTATATCGATGCTATAATCGATTGTGACGAACTATCGATGCTATTATTATTATTATTATGTGTTTATTCCGTACATTCATTACATATTATATAATAAACATACGGATGGATGCTAATAGCAGACCGAAGATCCATTTGAGACATTATACACCCATCCTAAGAATTATATACAACAATAATAAAATACATATCAAACAAGATGAAACAGACACATATCAAACTCTTAAAAAAACATTCTCTTGACTGCTCCCTCGAACCTACCGAGAGGAAGTTCCTTTACTTCAGAAGGTAGTGCATTCCAGAGCGCTGCCTCCCTGTAGTAAATGGATTTCTGGAATGCACTTGTTCGAGCAATTGGCGTCCTTAAGGTCAACCCCTTATTACTTCCGCGTCCTAAAATCTCAGTCCGATTTACTGGGGTAAGGCGCACAAGAGGGTCAAGATCAATGGTTCCACTCATACACCTCTTGAGGAAAATAATGTCACATCTCTTGAATACAGCCTCCAAACTAGGTATATTGAGCTTTTCTCTTCTAGAAGCGCTACGGAGGTCAGTTCTGTACCCCAAGATTGCTTTAGTTGCTCGATTCTGTAGTGATTCTAATTTGTGCATGTTTTCTTTGGTGGTTGGATGCCATGCTGGCGCACCATACACTATTTTAGGCCTAATTAGCGTGATGAACACAGACCTTAGAACTCTAGGCTGGCTATCTTTCAAGTTACGGAATACAAAACTTGCCAGTTTAGAGCATTGTGACTTAACAATATTAGTGTGCCTTTTCCAACACAAGTCATGAGAAATGTTTAAACCCAGTAATTTTATAGATTTACTTGATTTAAGTTGACCGTTATTCAAAACGTATGTTCCATTAATTGGGTCTGATGATCGAGAGAGTCTAAGAAGCACAGATTTTGAGTCGTTTAAACACATACCATTTACAGAGCACCAAGAGTTTATTGCATCCAAATCAGCTTGTAGAGCATCAACATCATCGAATCTTGTAATAGAGCGGTATATGGTACAGTCATCTGCATACATAGCTAGCTTAGATTGTACACATGAAGGAAGGTCCATCATATAGATGATGAAGAACAAGGGACCAAGTACAGAACCTTGTGGTACACCTGAGATTACATCAATGTTCCCTGATCTTGATCCATCAAATACAGTGCATTGATTTCTCCCAGTAAGAAAACTCCTACACCAAATTAGAAGAGAACCTTGTATGCCATAATTCTCAAGTTTTGTCAGAAGACGTTCATGTGGAACACGGTCAAATGCTTTACTCAAATCAAGAGAGATAACGTCCACCTGCTTAATTGATTTTTGAAAGCATGGTGACACAGGATCTTTTTGGCAAAAACCCATGTTGGTTTGTATTTATAAGTCCATTGTCATCGAAGTGTGTAAGAATGGATCTACTTACTAGTCTCTCAAGTACCTTACATAACACTGATGTCAATGCTATTGGTCTGTAGTTAGAAATGACCTCTTTGTCACCAGATTTGTAAACAGGTACTACATTTGCCGTCTTCCATGACTTAGGAACAGTGCCAGTCGATAATGATAGGTTGAAAAGGCTTGTGATCGATGGCGATATAAATGCTGAACATTGTTGTAATATCTTACATGGAATACCATCAGGTCCGGATGCTGCACCAGGCCGAAGGTTTCGTAAACATCGACACACATCTTCTTCAGAAACCTGTAGATTCAGCAAAGGATCCAAGAGGCCAACACCTAAGGGATTTTGACGTAGCAAATTTTTTGTGTCACATACCAATGGGCAGAAGTTGTCTTTAAATTTATCATTAAAAGCATTAGCAATATCAGAAGATTTTTTAAAAGTAATTCCATTTGACACAAAGTGAGATGGGGATGCACTTCCATTCTTACTATGAATGTACTTCCAAAGTGCCTTACTGTTGCTTTCTTCTCCTAGTTTCCAAATATAATCTCTGTGAGCTTGACGTATAGTTCGTTTAATAAGTTTGCTAGCTTCTATGTATTTAGTATGTATTACATCTGACTGTGTTTTCTTCCATTTCCTATAGATTGAGTCACGTTTTCTGATTGATTTAACAATGTCACTGGTGATCCATGGTGAACGTTGTTTTCCCTTTACTTTTATACTAGGAATGGCTTTGTGAACATTCAACCAGAAAACTTCACTCCACTCTATCCAAAATTGGTCTACGTTTTTGTTGCTGACATCTGTAGGTAGATCCGAAATAAGATTTTGACACAGGTTATCCCAGTCTGCGTGTGCATAATTAAACACAGTTTTATTAATGTGCTTGATTTTTGGCCTACGCATGTTCAAAATCGACATAATCGCAAGGTGATCACTTACTCCAGGAATCACAGTGACAGATGACATTATGTTAGCATTATTGCAAAGAACAAGATCTAAGATAGATCTGCACTTTTCAGTCACTCGAGTAGCTTCATTCACAAATTGATTCAAAAATAGATCTTCAAATGCATTAAGAAACATGCTGGCTAACGGATTGTTTGGAATTGCTGGGCCGTCAACAGTCCACGAAATGTCTAAATTAAAGTCTCCAAGCAAAATAATTGCATGGCTGTTTTTAAGCGACGGTTGTGCCTTATTTAATGACATCACTAAATCTGCATTAGTTTGATCAGTAGAAGATGGAGACCGGTATGCAGATCCACAAACAATCTTCTTCTCTCCTATTTTGATTTCAGCCCAGACTATCTCCGCACTAGTTTCAAGATCCTTTCTCCTCATGGGTTGAAGTTCGGGTTTAATCGCTATTAAAACGCCTCCCCCTGTATTCCCAATCCTGTCCCTTCTAAATACAGTGTATTGATCTCCCATAACTTCTATAATCGATTTGCACTTTCAATCAACTGTCAAAACACGCTAGGCGTATACTAGGCTCGGCCTACATGTTATTTCAGATTATTGTTATTATCAAATAGCCTAAAGGCAATTGTACTCTCTATTTAATTAATCATATTTTTATATTGTTATATTTGCGTAAGTTTTCTAGGGCTAGGCCTAGCCTACCTAAAATACCAAAACAAATTGCAAAGAAATGTAAAAAAAAGGTAATTTTCATTGAAAAGTTATAAAAATTGTTTTTGTCACAGATAATAAGTGAACAATAATTATGCGATGAGTAAAAAAAAGTAAAAAAGATTTCGCAGACGGGATTCGAACCGGCGACCATTCATACTCCAACCAAGCGTTCTAACCACTCGGCCAACGGGACCACGATCGGCGATCCTTCAAAAGCGCTACTTATGCAGAAGCACGCTAACTTGCGACGAGCGTAAGTAATTTCTCATTACAATTAGGACACTTTAAATACTTTTAAAGCCTTCTGCCAACATTTTTAGAGTGTAATTTACGTCTTTATACAAAGGATGTACCTTATAACTATTTATTAAGTCATTTAAAACTTTCGATGTGGTAGTCAAGTGACTCAAGTCGCGTGAAATAGTCCAACTCACCACCAAATATCTCGTGGTTTGAAACGTGAAAAAACATTCGTTCCAAGTCACCATGCGACTCGTGGTCTTGTCCCAAGACTACCGATTAGGCGATTTTGATCAACTTGGAACGAAAACGCGACTCGGAACGAAAGTGAGACGACTCAAGACTTGGCCTCCTGAGCTTGGCCTGCAGCGTGCTGGGACAACTTTTCTAAGTAGAGGCGGGCTTTTTTCAGGACTTTTTAGTTTTAATACTGATGATTATGTTTAAGGCCAAATGTTACTTGACCTGGGACCCAACCTTTCAATCGTAACGTAAATACTTTTGCGACGTTTCGAATGGTACATTGACTGATAATGTTGATTTCCTAGTTTTGAAATAACTTTGATTGTGACTATTGGACTAATATTGTGACTATACCAAACAAGCACTACCCCACTCACTAGCCACACGAGGACGGAGGATCTGCTCGAACGAAGAGGACCTAGCAAAGTATTGCCACCGCATTGCGAATGCCTTTGTTGCCCGGGGATACCCTCGCCATAAGGTCCTAGATCGGATTCACCGTCCCAGTGTACAGCGTACTCCGCCCAGCAACGAAATCATCCCGCTTGTCACCAAGTGGCACCCAGGCCTACAGGTACTCAACGGGATCTTAAAACGAGGAGCACATATTCTTCAAGCATCGGCCCTCACCAACGACTTGGCCCTGAACATGCCTCGCGTGTACTTCCGACGGCCACCCAACATCAGTGACCACATCGTTAGGCACACCCCCGTCAGGAAGACCGACAAGCTCCCCCAACCCCAAGGTTCTCACCCTTGCAAGAGACCCCGTTGTAAAACCTGCCAAATTCACCCCCCCACTTCAACATTTACTGCTCGAGCGACTGGAATAACATACCCCATAAGGCAACACAACAACTGCACCACAACCAACCTGATCTACCAACTACAGTGCCAGCTATGCCCAGCCGAGTACATAGGCCTAACCACCAATTCCCTGAGCACCAGGATGAACGGGCATAGGCAGGACACTGTCAGGAAACTTGAACTAAAACCGGTGGCACAACATGCAGGAACCCACAACAGGGACTTCAATGATGCTACACAACGAGGGTTGTTAAGTCATTACCCCATCCTGCAACGAGGAACACTTAAGGCAATGGGAATTAGCGCACCAAATAGTCACCAGCTCGCGCAAAAAAACCTAACCTCAATCTAAGATAGGCCTAGGCCCTCCCTCTTAGACCACCTGACTCCTCCCACATGTTGCACCGCCACCTTCACCCACCCTCACCCCCAACAGCGCCTTGTAATATATTGTAAATATTTTTAAATTTAGTTCTTCTCTAACGGTCGGTGACCAAGGCCGCGTTGGCCGAAACGTACGACATTGTGTATCTTGTAAATATTTATGTTAACCAGCCAGTTTCACGCAGCTGCCCATCTCATTTAAGGTAAGCTGTTGGTCTCCTTTCTTCTTTCCCAAACCACAAACACTAACCTAGCCGATAGGCATTCTATCACAAACAACATTTGATTTTTACTCGTAAGTCATAATATCACAAGCATGTTTGCAAGGCTGTGATCAAATTCAAACATGTGGTATTTGGCCTTAGGCTATTATGATATATTAGTCAGTTTTGGATTTATGAAAAAACTTAAATATACCTACCTATAGGCTACCTACCTTGGCCCAAGATTTAACATTCACGGCATCTCAGGCATGTAAGTTCTTTCCACAATGCACTTTGATTATGTATTTTATAACTAAGCTAGGTTCGGGTCAATGGCTGCCTATAATCACCTAACTTGCCGTTGTCTCTTTCTGTTTTGTAATTAATTGTATATTTATTTATTTATTTAATTTCTATCCTATTCAGTTATAAAACTGATTTACAAAGGAGGACAACTCTTTACTCTTTGACTTAGGCTTATATGGACGGTTAGGTATTGTCTTAAGAACTCAACTTGCTGCATTTTTATTATTTGGTTAATGGGTGCATCAACCGTTGAGTCACAATTGCATTCTGTAAAATCTCATCGTCTGTTACCTATGTGACATTACCGCAAAATTAACATTTCTAAAATTGTTCAGGAATGGCAAAAAACTGTGTATGTTCTGCATTTTGTGGATTAAATTGAATGAAATGAACTTTACATAATTTCTATGTATTATATTATTAGACCTACCGGTATATTTTAAAATGTAGACCTATATTATATTTAATATAAATTTAAATATGTATAGGCCTACAAATTATAATTCTACACTCTATCATAGCTTGAACTTTAAGAAACAGCCTACTGCTTAACAGCAATATTTTCATTGTAGATTTATACTAGGAGGGTTTCAAAGTCATCATCATCATTATCCATTGCCGTTTCCTGCTTCTGGCAGGGTCAGCTTGGGTTTAGCAACAAAATGTTTTCACTTCTTTCTATCCTCCCACAATCGTATCTCTTCCACATCTTCCCAGCTTTCTCCTCTTGCCTCCAAGTCTCCTGCTATGATGTCCATCCATCTCTTCCTTGGTCTACCCCGTCTTCTTCTTCCTTCTTCAATCCTTCTTTCATACATTTTCTTGGGCACCCTATTTTCCCCCATTTGTTTCATATGTCCATACCATCTCAACCTTGTCCTTCCTATTCTGTCACTTAACTTTTCTACACCTAGCATTTCTCTAATGTCCGTGTTTCTTATTCTATCTCTTCTGATCTTGCCCACTGTGCTCCTCATCTCTGCCGCCTGTATCTGACTCTCCTCTCGATCTCCTATTGTTCAGGTTTCTGCTGCATATGTAAGGATCGGTATGAAATAAGTTTTATATAGTGTCATCTTACACTGAATAGGTATTTCGTTTCCCTATCCCACGCCAGGCCTTTCACACACTGGTAAAAGTTACTGGCCTTTTTTATTCTGATGTTAATCAAAAGAAAACTGCGTAAGTGCATTACACCCACACTCAACTGTATAAATATGCGGTATTTTTGTCATACTTTTTTTTGCTTTTTAAATCCTAGTTATAAATGAGCGAATTTCTATTGGCTGTTTCAGAAAGGCTACATACATAGGTCTATAAGGTAATGCCATTGATATCCTGTTATTTTATTTTTAAATGTCACTTACACAGTATTGTCACACTAGCGACGTCATGTTTCCACTGTTCCTTGTGTTGTCAGTAAAATGATGGGCAACACGGACGAGACTCGGGGTCCCATCGAGTCCTGCCTGAAACTGAACATCAGTGAATGTGCCACGTCCGAGTATTCAAAGCAGTTTGTCGTCACCGTCTGGAACCCCCTGAGCCGCCCGGTCTCTCACTACGTCCGACTGCCGGTGTCGGATAACAAATACTCCGTCCTAGACTCAAACTGTAAGTACCAAGATTTCCTCGTGGCTATAGACGTTTATAAAAATTTGTTATTAGTAGGGTTGGGACTTGACATCGATAATTCGATTCAACATCGATGTCCAAGCAAAATTGACTTTCGATTCAACATCGGTTTGCCTTACCTTTTAAAAAAATATATACATATTATAGGGGTGTAAAAACGTTTGAAGTTCAAACCCGAACTCAAACTTTTTGTAAGTTCGAGTTCAGTTCGAGTTCGAAAAAAAGTTTGTGTAGTTTGATTTTTGATTTTTTTTAAATAATTTGTTCTGGTGTGCAGTCACAATGGTTATCAGTTTACAGGTACAAATATAAAATTAAAAAATGGATGGTGGAGGTGCCGGTCCAGAATTATCACTATTTTACCTATTATGACGGTTTGATATACCTTTAACCCTTATCGGTCATGTGTCGGGGGCAGCCCCGACATTACGATTTTCCCGTTGCGGTCATATGTCGGGGCTGCCCCGACAGCGCGCATATTCAAACTTAGCGCCGCAAATACACTCGTTCAAGGTCGCGCTGCTATCTATCGACTCTTTTAGCAACTTGATCAATATGTTACCGACTGAACTTCCGCTTCACAGTCTCATAGGTCCACGGGATATAAGAGATCTAAATCAATATATTTAGCTGGCTGTGGACCAATTTCATCTGTAAACAAACATGGTTGTCTTCGTCGCGCAAAAACGTGTTCGGTCAGGACATAAACGCAGTTATAAGTAATGATAGTAATGATAGCTTTGAGTTAAGTGAAGATGAATTGGACAATTTAACTTCTGGTGATGATAATGTCGTGAGTGATAATGAGGATGCAAGCGATAGTGAAGCTGCAAGTGGATCGGAATCTGGAAGTGACAGTGGCGGAGCAGGTGATGCCGGTCCTGATCCTGTCAATGGTAATGGCTGGGCGAAATGGTTGGTAAATGATTATTTATTTATTTATTTATTTATTTATTTGGACTTTGCTGAACTACCCTTCACAGTTAGGAATCCAGGGATTTTTATTTTATGCTGTTTTTTTCCTATGTGCGACCAGCCGAACTCAGATTTCTCATGAACCAATAATTGGCTATGATTGTAAATTATTTACATTCATAGTTTCATTCATATGCGCGAGTAGTCTAGTCTCCAATTTCAACAACCTTCGCGTCTTCACATCGGCAGCTTTGAGTCATCGGAAATTACGATTACGACCGGGCTCTGCTTCTGCTCTCCGATTACGAAATGCAGCTCATTGGCATCTGTTTTGTCTCGAGCGCTACGGATCGTATAGTTCGTTCAAGGTCAAGCCTTCTTTGCCGCTATCTCTATGCCCCTCCCCCTCACCACCTCCCAATCTGCGTCGAATTCTGTACCAGATCACTCAACAATCGCACGCTCATTAGGCCTTCATGTTGTCACGTAATAATAAATATCCGACCCTAGAATAAAGCTGTATATGAACGGGGAAAACAGTTAAATAAAAACATTGCCTGACATCAAACGTCACAAAGACAATGCTGAAGACGAGAGGATACCACAGCATTGTTTACGCGATCACTATACACTACCGCCGCGCGAGGGGGAGGGAGAGGTTTTATGACGCCGTGTACTGTCTGTTACAGTACTGTGTCATACTCATAGCTCGCGATCGGAAATACCCGTTTTGAGCGGCTCGGAATTCCTTCAAACCTATGATTCGGGAGATTTTTTTTGTACATCGTCGATTACTAAAGTAAACTTGTACACGTTTTTGTGACCAGGGTGTAAATGTTTAGTGAAATACACGCTTTCTGACATCCCTGAGAAATATCCATTGCCAAATCAACGAACAGAAGGTGTAAAGCACACTTTTGTTTCCACTTTTGTTGCACAAAATACCATACTCAAAAAAGTACAAGGCATAAAAATCCAAGAATACTATGCACCTGTATAACTATTTGTCCTGTTCTTCTCACCTATGTTTTACCTCTTGTTTTACCTATGTTCACTATAAAACAGTGCATAGGCCTACTTTGTGCCGGAACAATGATGTGAACATAAAATAATCATGAATATTGTTACCTAGCAACTTAGGCTAGTTGGAGAGATATCCAATGCCAAATCAAGGAATAGAAGGTGTAAACTAAGCACACTTTTGTTTCCATTGTTGTTTATTTCTTATGATTGATGACTAAAGTAATTCACTGTAAGGTCTGGCATACATGAGTGACACAATTATGTTATAATAAAAAGCCAATTATTGTACCAAATAAAAATGTAGTCCCTAAAATAATGTTTGAAATAAAATATTTATTGAAAAATATTTTTTTTCTTAGTTTTTTTTTTTTTTGCAAAAAATATATAAAAACGAAACAATTATTGTAAATATCTAGGGCCCAGGTAGAAGAATAAATGTAGTCCTTTGCCTACCCAAAAATAAAAATTTGAAGTGACACTTTAGGTAGGTAGGCCTACCAAAAGTTGCAAATGCACACAAACAAATGCAAATGTACATGTAAAACATGTTACTTTTTCCAACTTTTTTATGATTTAGCCACACTAAATCAAATTTATTTACTTTTAGGGGCCTACAATGGTATAAAATTATAAAATTTGCCCTAATAGTAAGGATATGTAGTAGGTCTCTACAATATAAAACAAAACATAATACAAAACATAAAAAAGGGAGTAATTTTGAAGCAATTGTATTTTTTTCCTATTTTATCGGAAAAAAAATTATTATATTTATGACAAAATGAAATAAATAAATTAAAATAAACTGTAAATATATCATGAAAATCTATGTACAAAAGATGTGTATACTCAAAATAAAAAAATTGGGGGTGTCACTAGGTACAATACCTGCAGACATACCTTAATAGCAAAAATGTCATTTTCCCACTTTTTTCATTGAATTATATCTGACATGAGGAAGAGACACTTAAGGAAAAAATTTGACCGAAAAGGGTTAAGGTTAGGTTCAAAATGTTTGTAACACTTGCACGTCTTACCAACTGTCTACAGTATTTTTTCGCCTATAATTATGTGCAGAATATGCAAAAATAAGCAATTAATGTAATATCTTGTTAATTAATCTGATTGAGTTAACTTAAATGACATTAATAATGATCTAATGTGATCTACTTTCATTTTGAGTCGATGGAAATGTAAATTGATTTTGATTAATAGCCGTAATTGTCAGATTAATTAATTAAGGTAATTAAGGTATTTCTAGAAGGTTTTGAAGCTGGAAAAGTAGACCTATGCATTGGATTGTAAATTACTAATGATTTTGCTTTTTATTTCAATCGAATCGGTTAAGTATTAAGGAATTATTAACGATTTTAGTAGAAAGTTATAAGCCTAGAATAGCATGGGAGGAAAAATACATCTGAATTAGCACGGATGACGGAGTTCTCGAGATAATTGGGCTAGGCTTCTAAAAGTTCTAGATGGTTGCTTGCTCGGCGTGGTCAGTTTTCGCAGCGGTTCTAGAAATGTATAACGCGACCAGTCTGTAGGTGACTGTGCCGACCGGTTAAACTATAGGTAAGGGGTAGGTGCGGGGGTGTGTGGAACGCCTGAATCTTTTTACTGGAGATACGATAGACCGAGGCTATAAAAGACCGGCGACAGGGTTGAGACCCACAGTTGGAACCGACGGAGGAGACGACCTGCTGTCATCTTCACCATGTAGTTATTTGACGGGCCTCGTTAGGGAGAAGTGTGAATTGATCCACTAATCCACCTTATGATTAATTAATACGCGCGTCAATGTTCATGTTAACGGCTAGTGAATTGAATAAGTGAAAGTAAAAGTGGTTATGTGAAGATATTATTTCAACAGTGATGTAATTAAATTAATTTCAAAGTGTGATTTCGACGAACTTCATTTGCATAATTAATTCAGTAATTAGAGTGACTCCACGTGCGCTATAAATGTCAATTTGACATCTCAGAACTTATTTCTACATGAGTTGATACGTGACCGCTATCATGTGACATTAGAACTGTTTCACATTCATAAACTGTAGGATTGCTGTACCAAATGTGTTTCAACATAATCTGGACTTGCCGACGACCTAAAAATCAATAACCGCCTCAGGCACAAGACGACCATCAGCTGGTAGAAGAAGAAAATCACACCACGACCTTCATTGTGCTACGCTCACTCAGGATTATTGTGTAGTGCACCTCCGCTAAATGGATTACTTAGAACATCAATAGCAAACAAAGGACTTCAAACAATACTTCAGCGACAAATAGATGAGTACAAAAATTCATGTTTAATCATAATCATTTTTAATTAATATTTCATAATTAATATTTCCTTCCAGGACTAGCCGCCCACTTTTTGGTTTTGTAATTTAGTTTGGTACCAAATAGGTAGGTAGGGACATGCTTGTATTTGTGTTTTGGTGAACATTATATATGGAAACTTAAATTTTTCGCTTTCACATTATGTAGATAGCTTCCTTGACAACTCCTTAATTACATAATCATTGGTAATCATTAATTAACAAGAGACAACAGCAAGGCAGTTATTGGAGAGGACCTGGTCAGCAAAGGTAGGACTTAGTGGCCTGCTAATTTATTTCAGTAATATGTGAATAGCAAAGGTAGGACTTAGTGGCCTTCTGCTAGCTAATTAATTTATTTTTTTTTTTTTTTTGATTCTTTATTGATTCTTTATTGCATGTTAAAATTCACATATTACAATTATTGGTCAAGCCCCCAATGAGCCTAGCGGCTCGCTATAGGGGGCTTTCAGCAATGGATTACAAACGGTGAAAGGTGAAGCAAGCCAAGATACATGAAAATATGAAATTTAAGGATTTGCAACATTTTTTAAGACACTGTAAAGTATGAACTAAATTGAGCTACTCTAATATATGTTATAAAATTAAATTAAAGTACAAAAGTCAGTAGAAATCTGAAATGAGTATATGTGAATTTAGGCCAATTGGCCTAGGCATGACATAAAGCATTTTTTTTTTTTTTTTTTTAGGCTTATGGAGACTTATAAAATATTCCTAAGTTATAATATCCTATGTAGTTATTGGTAGTGAGTAATGAGTATTATCCTCATTGTTTCCAGTTACCTATGTGCTGTATTTAAGAAAGAGAAAAAAACTTATAACTTACAGCTGAATAAATGTAGACAAGGGTTAAGAAACAATTGTAACACTAAGTGATAATTGATACAAATATTATGCTACCTACCTATTTACATGCATGGTAGTTACATATGTATAAGTCTATGCATATGCATTTTGATGTCGACTGACCGACTGTTCACATATTTATATTTATATATATTACCAATGGATTAATTATCAGAAACAAATCTGAAGCTAGGAGAGTGTTCAGTTTAGTCCCCTAAGAGCCAGTCTTTTAATCTTTTTTTGAAGCTACCAAGACCATGTGTGGAAGACAAGGATTTGATAGCATTCGGCAAGGTATTGTATATTTGGTAGCCATGGAAATAGATAGAATTTTTACCGTGGTTCGAGTTTACTGAAGTAAGGTATAGGTTATTTCTATTTCGTGTGTGGTGACCATGAGAAGGTGTTTGCAGGGTGTGTGTTGTATAGATCAATTTATTGACATATTTATGGATAATTAAGCAAGTTTCATATTTATTAATTGAGTTGATGTTTAGAATGTTACGCTGTTTGTAAAGTGAGTTTGTAGGAGTTAAGAAGGGTAGGTTGTATATATATTTAATGGCTCTATTCTGAAGGACTTTAAGGGGATGCAAGTGGGTTTCATAAGTATGTCCCCATACAACATTTAAATACTGTAGCTGAGAATGTATGAGAGAGAAATAAATACTTCTCCTGACGCATGGTGGAACACAGTATGACATTTTATACAGAATTCCAATGATAGGAGAGATTTTTTTTGATAATCTGGTTATATGAGCATCCCATTTTAGGTGTTTATCAAAAAATATTCCCAAGTACTTTATTATGTCAGCTTCAGATAATGGAATGTTATCCAGAGTGGGAGTTACCATATGTGCTCGATTTTTATGTGTAGATGAAATGATTATATAGTTTGTTTTTTTGATATTAAGTGTAAGTTTGTATGATTTAAGTAATTCTGAGATGAGGTTAAGATCATGTTGCATGTCATTTAGAAGAGAATCTAGATCTGGACCGAAGTAGAAGATAGAAGAGTCGTCAGCAAAAAGTTGTAGTCTTCCTTTGAGCTTTAACTTTCCTAGACTGTTAATGTAAATTAGGAAAAGGATTGGTCCCAGTGTAGATTAATTAATTTTGAGTTCAATTAATGGAATTTTTATTTTTTTTATTTTTAATTTTTTTTTATTATTAATTCAATTTTTGATGAAAATTGACTTTAATTAATTTTTATTGATTTTTTTTTATTTTTAATTGATTTTTTTTTTTTTTTTTTAATTAATTTTTTTTTTAATTTTTGGCGCTTTTCCCGAGTTTTGTGTTCTCAACTGAGCTAGATATTTCTTTTCAATGTAAATTTTGTAATGGGTAGTCTGGGCTGATAAATAAATTTAAAATTTTTATTTTTATTTTTAAACTATCCATCATTACATGTTTATGAAGTTTGATTTTCAAAACAATGAAAGTTCAAGTTCAAAGTAAAAATAGTGAGTTTGCACAACCCTAATATAAAAATATTTTTTTTTTATTACATTTATTTTAAAGGAAAATCAATTTTGAAACCATGTCAGAAGTAAGAACCATATATTTTACTTTTTGCAACGTTTTATTACCTATTTTTACACTAGGGAAACGCCAAAGTCGTTGTTAGACGAGTGAGAGAGCCACGTGTTGAGTACCCGTGAACATTGATTGGATTTAAGTTAGGTAATTATAAGTTTTTAAGTTTAAGGGCACGTCAACTGTCCGGCCATAATGCGCCACTTTAACCAATGATAGGCTAGGGAGGTCAAAGGTAGGGGGAAGAAAAGTAATGTTAGCGGGTACACAACAAATGGCTCACTCACTCGTCTAACAACGACTTTGGCGTTGACCTAGCGGTTGTCGCACCCTTAATCCAAACTAAAACTAAATTGGGACGTATGGGACCAGCCTTTTTTCATAATAGGACGACGACAAACGGTTGACGCACCCTGAAACCAAAAAACTATAAACCACTTTCTCTGTTCGCCAAGACCCAAATATTTTATTTTTTTGGGTTTATTTGGATTAGGGACGCGTCAACCGTTAGGTCATAATGCACGACTCTAGCCTAGGGGATGGGGAGGAGGGGCCCATGCTGGTCAGAACCAGCCATGGGTAAGGGGAGGAAGGAGGATTTCAAGGTAGGGGGAAGAAAAGTAATGTGTGTTGTAATGTGGTGACTAAACACATGGCTCACTCACTCGTCTAACAACGACTTTGGCGTTTCCCTAGTATAATCTTTATACAAACATTTGTGGTCACAGACCCTTGTTGAACAGATAGGCTTCACCCCAGGCTAAATGGAACGGCCGATGTATGACCCTTAGAACAGGTACTTCCTCCAGCGTCAATGTATGAAAAATTAAAGACGATTCCGTCTGGGTTCGGGGTAGAATTGGCCCAGAGCATTGTTCTGCTGCTCTGGCGATTCAAGAGAAAAGGTCCACCTCGCAAACATCAGCTAATAAGAGGGAAGTATACTATACTCCCCAAAACCAGAGGCGAGCTCTGGCAATCGTCGTCGGGGACACCTCCCCCTTCCCTTGACGACCTCCCCGACGACGGTGACAATGACACAACGAACGATGACAAAGACAATGACGACCACGACGTGAGAAATCCCCCTTCCTCCCCTTATCCATGGCTGGTTCTGACCAGCATGGGCCACTCCTCCCCATCCCCTAGGCTAGAGTCGTGCATTATGATCTAACGGTTGACGCGTCCTTAATCCAAATAAACCCAAAAAAATAAAATATTTAGGCCTAGGCGAACAGAGAAAGTGGTTTATAGTTTTTTGGTTTCAGGGTGCGTCAACCGTTTGTCGTCGTCCTATTATGAAAAGGCTGATCCCATACGTCCTAATTTAGTTTTAGTTTGGATTAAGGGTGCGACAACCGCTAGGTCAAAAATCACCACTCTTACCTAGAGGATATAGGGAGGAAAATCCCATGCTGGTGCTGGTCAGAAATAGCCACGGGTAAAGGCGCGTCGTGGTCGTCATCGTCTTTGTCATCGTTCGTTTTGTCCTGGTCGTCGTCGTTGGAAAAACCTTTAGAGAATATGGGGGTCCCCGACAACGACTGCCAGAGCTCGCATTCTAGTTTTGGAAAGTAATATACTACCCTACTTACCAGCTGATGTTTGCGAGATAAAATACGTCGCACTGTTTCTTGTAGATCATCACCAGCCCAAACGAAGTGTATAATAGTATCCTTGATAGCCAGCAATGGCCCAGCATCATTTACAGAATGACAGAAGAAATAAAAACAAAACAATAATAAAACATTTACTTGGTTCATCTGATCGCAAACTTTCACAGGCTGTGTTCTATTTTACTAATGGGTATTGTAAACATTTGCAATCTAAGTTCACATTTTTTACATTTTTATTTCTTGCGAGCTTAAATCGCAACAGATATTGCTCATTTTGTTAGCAGTTCTCAGTTACCTGGTCACGGATGTGTGTTTAAAATTTCAGCTCAATCTATTTGGCCGTTCGGCCGTATGAGCCCGGACAGACAGACATTTAACATACATACATACATTTAACATACATACATTGGACAATGCTCACAACCAAGGCCCGATCGAGTAGAGCGTAACAGAATCCTCATTCGCTTCGCTCACTCGTCTTAAATTAAAAAAGGTGGGAATTTCTTTTTTTTTAAATTGATTTCTTGAATTTTTTTGATATCGAAATTATTGGTTTGACATTGATCACGAATTTATAATTGAATCCCAAGCCTAGTTATTAGTCACCCCGGCCTCTGATGTCTCTCTTTCGTAACATGTAACTCTTCACCAACACTGATGATAACTGTTGTTTTGTTATGCCTTACACCTTTGTGCAAACTTCTTATCAAGTCTTGCTTACTCCAACCTACAATAATCTACCACGATACTAATGATTACACTGGTTCCGCCTTACACCTTTGTGCAAACTTCTTATCAAGTCTTGCTTACTCCAACCTACAATAATCTACCACGATACTGATGATTACACTGGTTCCGCCTTACACCTTTGTGCAAACTTCTTATCAAGTCTTGCTTACTCCAACCTACAATAATCTACCACAATAATTTAAAATTATTCATCATTCAAGTTTGACATAAAACACGTTTTATTCAGTTTCGCTTAATGAATTTTTTCCCAGAATGTATTTGTTTATTTTTTATTTTATTTTTATTCATAGTCAATAGACACATACAGATAGAATTACATTACATGTACCTATGCCTATCGGCTAGTTGGATTCGAGAAGGGTTGACAGGTTGGGAAAACATAAAGAACATAAAGCCCAGCCTGAAGGACCGAGGACGACAAAACTTTTCACCTGCTGATGACAACTGCAGCTAGTTCAAAGTTGTTACCTTAATCCATGACGCGTTTTGTTCCTTCTGGGACTCGTCAGGCGGATGGTGTCAACTAACTCACAACACATAACCAAACCTGTGATAGGGCCACGCAAGGAGCAAAATATGCATGCATGTTGTCATCATCAGCAAGGTTACTTCACACACCATTAATACTGAGCCACACCGTCAGCACAACCAGTAGGGGGCTTCCCTCCCAACTCTGGTGCACGGGAGACAAAACATCCATGACTCACCCTGGATTCGAACCAGGACAAGCCCCTTCTGTTGTTGCTGGGCTAGGGTGCTTCTTCATTCATTCTAGGAGAATAGATTAGAGATAAGCAGTCTTGGGGAGTAGCGCGCTATAAGTAGCATGCTACTTTTACGTGTAGCGGAGCCAGTAGCGCGCTACTTTATTAAGGGGGCATATTGTAGCGGTAGCATGCTACAATTTTTGTAGCGTTAGCGTGATATTTGCGCTACTTTCTAAGTTTCGGCGCCAGCAGTTCCAGTCCACGTAAAGTCAAAAGTCGGCAATGCAAACTAACTTGTAACGCCCGCCGCGCCACGTCATGTACTCGCCGTGGAGACCGGCCCGTAATCTCGTCTCACTTGCACACCATCTCCCTCGCTCTCTCCCAGCGAGCCTCTCCCCCTCTCTCTCTCTCTCTCTCTCTCTCTCTCTCTCTGCGTCGACTCGTCCGAAGGATGCGAGTGATCGCCGATCTGTCACATCGTGTGAGCTGACTTTACCAAAATATTGCAGTGATTATTAAATTGCGTGGAGCATCTTGAGTGCTATTTCAGGGTCGTAAACAAAGATGTATCCACGATAATTAGAGTCGGATTATTGATTTAGAGCATAAGCCGCTCAATAATTACGCCAATCGTCTGAATTGAATATTAAAATGAAGTGATTAGTGTCATATATCTCCCCTCCCATTCTTCTGCAGTGATTCCGCGAAAGACACGTTGTTGAAAATAAGAAATGCAATATGAATGTTGATCATTAGGCCTAGAATTCTTAAATGACTAGGGCCTAGCCTAGCCTAAACGTTAAAAGAACGCCTTCTATCACAATGGAAACCGAAACTATGTGCTTTTGATGATAGATCACGATCGAGTTGACATAAATGTAGTTAAAAATCATCGCGGCACGACGTCAAAAGGCTTTAAAAACGGGATAATGTGAGATCTCGACACCCCCCGATTAAACGTGAACATGTAGCGGAAAAGTAGCGCGCTATATTTCTTGTGTAGCGCGAATGTAGCGTCGCTACATCTCAAAAAAAGTAGCGAAAAAGTCTACTTTTTCGGGGGCATGTAGCGTTAGCGATAGCATGCTACTTTTTAAAAGTAGCGACCCCAACACTGGAGATAAGAAGGGTGGAAAGTCACATAACAGCACAACCAGTAGGGGGCTTCCCTCCTAGACTCTGGTCAAAGGTCAACCCTTCTCAAATCTCACATTTACATGTAGTATGTTATATTTTTTTATCTGGTGGAGTGGTTGTTAATTTCTATAACTAGGAAACGCTCAGTTGGACGCGTTGATAAGCGAGCACGTGCTATAGCTAGACCCACAATGCACATTTTTTTAAATTTTAAAATTTGCGACGTTCACTGTCCACAGGGCCATGTTTCCGATATTATTTATTATTGCCAAGGTATTTGGGTAAACCCGTATGTAAATCTTTACTTTTAAAATCCACCGCCATCTAGAGAACCTTGACTCATTGGTAAAATATTTAAACTCTTTGGTGACAAATAATAGACTGCTTCCTCGAAAGTATATTGATTACTTCTAGGTGGCAGTGCATTAGAAACTTCGCGCGTCTTTTCGTTGCCATGGCAACGTTACTTTTGTTATAATGTAATTTCCATCTACACTACTTATCGGATCAAACTAAAATTAACATATTCGTGACCGGACGGACATTCTAAATGATTTGGCTATCTCAGATTTTGTCGCCGGTTAGTTTGAAAAAAAAACTTTCGATTAACTTTAATGTAACTTTTTAACTTTTTGAACGATTTTGCCACAAAACTAATGGCATTCAATCGAGAACAAAGCTTGCGGATGGTCAAAATTTCAACTCGATCCAAGCCTCCGTTCGAACGTTATGGCGAGACATACAAACAAAAAAAAAAAAAAAAAACGAGTGACAAATTTTTCCGGCAGAGTCAAATGGAAACGCTCGCTTCGCTCGCTTAATTAATTTTTATTTATTTGTGTGTACATTAACATAATGCAAAAAGTAAATTCAATACAACTTGAATTTGTGTTAGTAAAACTAGGAAACGCTCAGTTGGACGCGTTGATAAGCGAGCACGTGCTATAGCTAGACCCACATTGCACATTTTTTTTCAAATTTTAAAATTTACGACGTTCGCGTTTCCAGTATTATTTATTATTGCCAAGGTATTTGGGTAAACCCGTGTTTAAATCTTTACTTTAAAATCCACCGCCATCTAGAGGATCTTGACTCCTTGGGAAAACTAATTAAACTCTTTGTTGACAAGTAATAGACTACTTCCTCGAAAGTATTTTGATTACTTCTAGGTTGCAGTGCATTAGAAACTTCGCGCGTCTTTTCGTTGCCATGGCAACGTTACTTTTGTTATAATGTAATTTCCATCTACACTACTTATCGGATCAAACTAAAATTAACATATTCGTGACCGGACGGACATTCTAAATGATTTGGCTATCTCAGATTTTGTCGCCGGTTAGTTTGAAAAAAAAACTTTCGATTAACTTTAATGTAACTTTTTAACTTTTTGAACGATTTTGCCACAAAACTAATGGCATTCAATCGAGAACAAAGCTTGCGGATGGTGAAAATTTCAACTCGATCCGAGCCTCCGTTCGAACGTTATCGCGAGACATACAAACAAAAAAAAAAAAAAAAAAAAAAACAAAACAAAACAAAACAAAACCAGTGACTAATTTTTCCGGCAGAGTCAAATGGAAACGCTCGCTTCGCTCGCTTAATAAAAGGTCTAAAATTATAAGATGTCTCACCTCACATGCAAATCATAGTCGTAACCCTAGCTGTGCGTTATTCTTCCAGCCTCCGTGACTCCCTCGGAGCTGATTCCGATCCCGGCCAGCGTTCTGAGCGTTCCGGGCAGAGACAGTGGCGCCACCTCCGACCTCGTGTTCCAAGCTCGGGATATTCCTCCTCTAGTTATGTATGACCCTAGCTGTGTGTTGTTCTTCCAGCCTCCGTGACCCCTCGGAGCTGATTCCGATCCGGCCAGCGTTCTGAGCGTTCCAGGCAGAGACAGTGGCGCCACCTCCGACCTCGTGTTCCAAGCTCGGGATATTCCTCCGCTCGGCTTCCGAGCTTACCATGTTTCACAACAGGATCCCTTCAAACCTATCTCTGTAGAAACTAAAGATTTTACCATCAGCAACGGGGTAAGTTTTTCCTTTGGGCACACAGTCAAACTCTTTGGTCACGTTCATTCCTAGAACTGTCCACACTCATACGTAACCCGCCACTCACCTACCCTGCTAGAGGGGAGGTATACCTGTGGAGGGGGGTGTCCCATTACAACGTCATCATGGTTTTCACATCAAATTATTAGTTAGTCTTGTCATTAGCGTCTCTGCTTCCAATGCAGAAGGTCCCGGGTTCGATTCCTGCTTTATTAAGAAGTTTTTTAACTTCTGATTTGGACTTCAGTCCTTCAGTTTTTGGGTTAGGAGATTGTAAAGGGTGACTTTGGAGCCGTCCTAGCAACGAGGCACATAATAATTCAAAGTTCTGAATTGGCCTTGTCGATTCTGGCGTTGATCCGTGGGTGTTCACATTGTCCATACCACTGATTGCTATATTAACTATTTAAAAAAATATTGATCTTTAGTTGATTATCACTCACTCATCGATTGCGTCGGGGCCTACAGGGTTGGCTTGGTCGCTTTGGTTTAATGTCCCCCACTGAAAATCAGTTATATGGCTGAGTGAGTAGACAGTAAACTCTAAATACAATTTTATTTATTAATTAAGACGAGAATTTGAAGCGGCAGAGGAGGGGAAAAGAAGAGTAGGAAGGCCAAGAGAAAAATGGGAAAGATTAATTCAAGAAGACGTTGGAAAACGGAATGAAGTGTGGGAGCATGTGGCAAGAGTAAAGCTGTGGGAGGACAGAAGAGAGTGGAGTAAATTGGTGGAGAAGAAGGAGTTGGATGATGTGGAAGAAACACTAAGTCTGGCAAGCTTAGTATCTACAGTTTCATGCCCTTGATAATGGTGGAAAACCACCACTCAACCCGACATAGTTGGAACTGAGTTATGATGATTATTATAATTCAATCATCTTCCATAAGAAAAATGCAATTATTTATATTTTCCTATGATGTCCGCTGGTTGTATGTTTCACAATTATAATGTCATCATTTCATAGTCCCATGTTGTTTTTTACTGTTTAACCATGTTTTCGAGACTCTGTGACATTAGGGCATGTCTGAATATTATTCAAAGTCTAGGTCCAAATTCAAGTCCACGTCTAACAACGTAGAATGTACTAATTTTTTGTCAAGGGCGTATGAAGTACTGTCTGAAAACTCCAAGTCTAGGTCCTAGTCGGCAAATGAACCGAGCAATCGAAATTGTACACTCGTTTTAAGTCCGGTTCGAAATGGCTGATGGCGATAATGAGCGAAACAACAAACGAATGCATATTTAAATGTAGGTAGATATTTAGGTTTTGTTTCTTATTATCACATATTTAATTGTTTTTATTGGATGTACAAATAGTTTTTATAACGCAATACCTACTTTGCAAAGGACTCTCGTATGCACACCTAATCCAACTTTAGGTAGTGTTGACTTTCCCAGCAGGTAGCTCTATTGTAGGCTAGTATAGGACGGGACGTTAACATTGAGTTGGACTTGGACCTGGACCCTAATTAAGACACACCTTTAATCTATTCAGTCTTTTCTAAATGCAAAGTACGTAGCCTATCTCGTGACAATAATTATCACAAATCAGATGTTTGTAAATTGTAACATTATATTTCTCGATTTGGTTAGTTCGGAAACACAACCCCAGTCGGAATGCTTTTTCATTTTTGAATTGTATTCATTATTTGTATTATGCCTATCTTCTTCTTATACTTTTAACTACTATAACTTTTTGTATATTCTTGACTCTTGATGATTGGATTTCCCCACAACCCTTGACATGTTACTGTCTTTTGGAATCGAGAAACTTTGCTGATGGACCCTCCATGTGTAGGTGTACCTACTGGATACTTTTACCTAGATCTACTTTATTGTAGGAAGTCACGTTGACCTTGGACGACACTGGCCTGACCAAGTCAATCACCCTGAACGGAGAAGTGATGAATGTGCGCCAGTCGTTCAGGTATTACGCTGGGATGGAAGGTAATGGGAGATCGTCTGGTGCCTACATCTTCAGACCTAAGGACCAGAACACCACTGACATCCCCATCACCAGTTTCACAGTGCATAAAGGTGAGCCGTGAGCTAGTGTGTGTAGTGGAAAACTTGTGTCATCTTATAGCATTGTGTTTGCAGGTTGACATTGCCAGCAAGAGTTATGATGTTATAAAGGGGCATTTTAGATTGGTACTATGCTCTAGTATCTATGTGGACCAAAAAAGAAGCAGGTTAAAGTCGATTTAGGAAATTTTCCAAAACACCAATTTTTGCCAATTTCTGGATCAAAAAAATTTAAAAATTCGTGTTAAATCACAGTTGCAAGATATAATTTTTTAAACGGTCGTTTAAGTGTTGTATTGTGCTATAGATCACGTGGTAAAAAATAATTTTTGGGGTTTTTAGCCCCTTTAAATAGGTTTATGGTGATACCTTATTTTCAACTTTATTTAGCCACAAATCATAAAAAATAGACCCACTCTTTTAATAATTTTTTGATTTTTGAAATTTTGGGAATTTATTTATTTTATTTTATTTTTACAAGCAATTACATTTCGATCATATCAAAAAATTTCGTGTGATATTGATAGTTGAATGATATGTCATAGCCCAGCACTTATTTATATCAACCTTTTCATTGTAATTGGATGAGCGTAGCGAGCGAAGCGAGTGAAGCGAAGACTTCAATTTCACTGACCCCCAAAAAAAATTTGCTCGGGTGTTTTTTTGTTTTTTTTGTGTTTTTTGTTTGTTTTTTGTTTGTTTTTCTGTCTGTTTGTTCGCTCTCTACCGGGCAAACGGCATATGCGATCTTGCTGAAAATTTGACAGGACCTTCGAAATCTCTGAACTTAGACTTGCCACGTTTTTGGGTACAATGGAATAAATATTTCTCATGAATATCGTACTTTTACGATTTTTTCCGATTTTTTGTGCGATATTTTCGTGCCATTTGGGCCAATTCTGACCAAACAGGTTGGGTTACAACGTTCATATTATACATGAACATTAAGGTTATACATTTTAAAAGAAAAAGTTGAAAAAGTTAGCCAGAATCTATAGAAATAAAGCTTTAATATAAGTTTTTTGATTTTTTGTGCGATATTTTCGTGCCATTTGGATCAATTCTGACCAAACGGGTGGGGCTACAACGTTCATATTATACATGGACATTACACATTAAGGTTATGGTGATGTAGTACCTTTTTAAAAGAAAAAGTTGAAAAAGTTAACCAGAATCCATAGAAATAAAGCTTTTAATATGTTTGTTACGGTAAATAATACCAATTGACAAGAAACAATAGAAACTTGACAACAATCACCCACAATGCGTAGGCAACAAAACAAAGCACTTGCAAAAGTAAAGTTATCCCACGCAAACTAAAAACGTAAAAAAGCTCATCCATCAACGCGGCGGGACTTTAGCGTTTTCCTATTGTTAATAATTGAATTATATATGTAATGGTGTAGCCTTAAACATTTGCACTTCATTTCACTTCACTTCACTTGAAATTCACACATTCATTCATTTTCATTGAAATAAATTAATCTTCTGTTGCAGGTGAATTGGTGGAAGAAGTTCACCAGGTGTTTGGAGACGGATGGGTGAGCCAGGTGATCCGACTGTACAAGGGAGAGGACCATGTGGAGTTTGAGTGGATGGTTGGGCCCATCCCCAACGAGTAAGTTCACCATTCCATTCAGTTTAAACATACATTTAAAATCTCTGTTACGTAATAGTAGGCCTAATTCAATGTCTGTAGGTTGTAAAGGAAGCATTAGTATAGGGCCTATAAACCTCTTTTGAATAAATGTCCCACCAACCGATTGTGTGTTCAAGGCAATGGTCAAACTAATTTCCCACCAGAAGGCAGAACGATTGACGTTTGGTCACCGTTCTCTGGATGTTTTTGAATTAGAAATTTTCCGCTGGAACACGAACCATAATGTAGCGTGCTGTGACCAAACCTCGCGTGCTGTGACCAAACCTCGAACATGCGGATCTGGTGGAAATTTCAAGCGAACAAAACCTTGGTCTTAAGTACCCCTAGGTGAATTAGAAAACAGATTTAGACTGACTGGACAATTGATTAGAGTATTTATTAGTGATGCGGATTTACCATAAAATTAATTTTAAAAAAAACAAAAAAAATCATAAATTAATCAGCATCAACAAGGGTAATTTGGAACAACCTTAGAACTCATTATGTGCTTTGTTTTGTATGATGGCTGGTGGGTACGGTTTACTCAGTCGTACCCAATAAGAAATCTTCTACCTGTAGCTGGATTTGAACGCAGGACCTTCTGCATTGGATGAAGGGACTCGAGCTCTGGACCAACAAACCTTTCAAAACTCATACGGATGTAATGTTTCAGGCACGGCAAAGAAGTGATCAGTCTCTACGAGACGGATCTGCAGAGCGACTCCACATTCTACACCGACTCCAACGGCCGGGAGATGTTGAAACGCAGGCGCAACTTCCGACCCACGTGGAACCTGACATCGTCTGAGCCGACGTCATCCAATTACTATCCGATCACATCCAAGATTCTCATCCGAGACGAAGCGAGACGGCGAGAAGTGGCCGTGATGGTTGACAGAGCGGAGGGTGGGTCCAGTATGGTCGACGGACAGATCGAACTCATGGTGAGAACACGGACTTTTATCTTTCTTCGAAGGATACATGACTTAGCATATATGGGAGGCTGTGATCACGTTAAGATATTTCTGGTTTACATTCGCAAGCAGCCATTTTCATTTTCGATGTCTGGCGCCCCTGGTTAGATAGGCATTGTCAGCTTGTGAAATATAGGCTTGTTCATGTATTACCTAGTTTACTAAAGTTATATATATATCGCATTGGAGAATATCGAAGTCAACAGTAGGCAACTAAATTTAAAAAGTGACTATATATTATATATCTTGGTTTATATTGGTTTATATTATGTATATTTCATTTTCTAATGAAAATATCTTCAACACTTCCAGCTCCATCGTCGCCTGAATTTGGACGATGGTTTTGGCGTTGGCGAAGCGTTGAACGAGATGGCGTACACGCAGGGTCTGGTGGCGCGAGGCAAGCACTACCTGGTGGCCGGTCCCCTAGCCGAGATGTCCCCTACGCTGGCGGTGAGAGAGAGGCTGCTCGCTCAGAGGAAGCTGCTCGTACCCTGGACGTTCCTGTCGCCCACCCAACTGTCGCACGCAGAGTGGAACGCCCGCTACCCGATGGAGGTGAGAACTCTCAAGTGTTTTATCTTAGAGGAGATGTGAACAACTTTGTTTCAGGCAAAGTCTGGTTTGCATTGCAAAGTCACATAACAGGTACTGGTAACAAATAATCTTCAGTTGTTTTAATGACCTCTTTCTAAAAATGGTGAACATATTATTTCTGCCTTCTTGCTATTTCTAGTAATCAACAATAAATAGTTGTCAATTGTTTATAAATAGTCAACTCTTTTGTAGGTATGTCCTTCCTTGCCAACAACGCAAGTTTCTTAAATGTTACTCAGGCTTATTTACAAGAATCGTTCTATTGTTTCTTTCAGTTCAGCACTATTCTGAACGACGCCCTACCTAGCTATGTACAAATACTGACTTTGGAGCCGTGGAAAGAGAACAGCTTGTTGCTGCGCTTGGAGAACATTCTAGAGAAGTCTGACGACCCTTCGTTGCCGTCCACAGCCACCGTCAACCTCAGGGTGAGTCCACACGCACACACACACACAGAACACAGCCACCGTCAACCTCAGGGTGAGTCCCACACACACACACACAGAACACAGCCACCGTCAACCTCAGGGTGAGTCCTCACGCGCACACACACACACAGAACACAGCCACCGTCAACCTCAGGGTGAGTCCACACACACACACACACAGAACACAGCCACCGTCAACCTGGGTGATCCACACACACAGAACACACACACCGTCAACCTCAGGGTGAGTCCACACACACGCGCACACACAGTCCATCCTGACCAGGGGTACTGCATTCCCGGGAGGACCATCTTTGATAGTCTCCACCTGCACAGAGACGTCTTGAAATATACCAATGCAGAGGGAGTGCCCTGGCAATTCTGTCCCTGGATCAACAGGGAGCGTTCGACAGGGTCAACCACGACTATCTCTTTCACCTTCTCCGTACCTATGGGTTCGGAAAGTCGTTCGTGAGTACCCTGCGAACGCTCTACGCCGGCGCCACGTGCCATGTGCGGGTAGGGTGTTGCCTCACGGCACCTTTTGCTTTTGGCCGTGGTATAAGGCAGGGTTGTCCGCTGTCGGAGCTACTCTTCTCTCTGGCTGCCGAACCGTTCTTCAGCCTTTGTAGGTCGATTTTTCAGGGATTTTTTCTCCCCGGTCAACCTGATCGCAGGCTCGTTATTTCCGGCTACGCCGATGACTTCTCGGCATTTATTGCCGGCGACGGAGACTTTGTCCGTCTCCGAGAAGTGTACAACGTCTATGGCGCACAGTCCGGAGCGCGGTTCAATGCCGAAAAGTCCACAGGCCTATGGTCGGGCAGTTGGACAGGACGGATGGACACCCCTCTCGACTTCGCTTGGTCGAGCGAAGGTGCGAAAATCCTGGGTGTTGTTCTGGGGAACACGCCAGCTGTAGTGGCTAGGAGCCAGGAGGAACTGCTCGTTAAGTTCCGCGCTGCAATCCTCAGGTGGCGTTTTAGGGCGTCGGCCATGTCGCTTCGTGGTCGCGTCTTGGTTGCTAACCAGTTCCTTGCTCCAAGGCTGTGGTACACGTTCCAGATTGTACCTCCCCCTCCGGCTCTTGTCAACCGGATGCAGGGAGAACTGGCAAACTTCGTATGGGCGGGCAGGAGGCACTGGACTCGTTTACGAGAACTCTGCGCTCCTGTACATCTGGGAGGACTTGGACTTGTTCACCTTCCGTCCAAGGTGGCCATGATCCGGGTGTTGTTTGCTCACCGATTTTTGACAAACTTGGACGACCATCCTTGTCACGCCATGACCTGCCACTTCCTCGGAAAGTACCGACGTCTGGGTCTTGGGTGGCAAGTCTTGTTTCACCCCCTTATCGGTGGGCCTGCAGCCCGGAGCACGTCCGATGTTCCTCCTCACGGTTCTGGTTGCTTAGTTCTCCCTGCAACTAAAGCCAAGAAACTTCCCCTCTACTGTCTGGGGCCTGCGTGACATCCCTCTCACGTTGACCTCACTGATCCCTACAGCGACCACCCCGTTCATTCCATCCTGGTCTTCACTGGGATGTGGGACTTCCGGGGACCTACTCGTCGGTGATGAGTGGGTAAACGTGGACTCACTAGAGGGCTTCGACAATCTGCCTCGTCGTATACGCGAAGCCCTGAGGATCAACGGGAACAGGATCCGGGCTTTTTGTGACCTCCGCTTTTGTGGGGTCAAGGAGATTCCGGGTCCTGAACCCTGGCCACCATCGCTCTTCTACCGTCGCCCGCTCTCTGGCATGTGGGTCCCTCTAATTCCCGTGACCAACAGGCGGACCATCCTGCTTGACATCATGGTGAAGGGGCTCGGCATAGACGGTTCCGCAGAGGGTCAATGGTCCAATGACCGCATCAACTGGAAAGGCATAGCCCGCCCACCATCCTTGGGACTAGATTCCGAGGTGGTGTGGCGCTTCAACAAGAACCATCTAGCCGACCCCATTTTCCTATTTCATGCGGGTTTGGTCGCCTCCCGCCTGTGCCCTTGGTGCCTGATGGAGGGGTCGGCGTGGCACATGGTGATGTCCTGTCGGCAGGCCGTACCCATGTGGCGATTGGCCGACTCCCTCATAAGGAGCATTCTGGGATGCCCTAGGTTGTCTCTCCGAGATTTGTATGTCGGGTTCTGGCCCGACAACACCACCACTATCGGTCAAATCGATCTGCCCAACTTTGTTCTCGTGTTGGCCAAGAGCACAATCTACAGGCTACTAGTCTGCTTCTAGTAGAGGAGCAACCTGTATGATTTTCGATCTCGTAGGCTATTTGTGAAAGAGTATAGCGGTAAACGGCATTATTTTCAGTTAGGCCATACGAGTATTTTCCCCCTTCCTGGCACTTCGAGAAATGCTGCAGAGGGCGGCGGCGGCGTAGCGACGCCAACAGCCTTTATTGGCTTCTAAGTCAATAACTATTTACCAGACAGAAAAATATGTAGGAAGTAGATTGTAGAGAATTAACGGGTGAACACTTGTGTGCAGTTTCGTTGCTATAGAGCACAAATTAGGTGGCGTCAGGAGCGTCGCGACGCCTCTTACACTATTTTGCCTTTAACTCCTGAACATCTCATTTAACAGAAAAATTATGAGAAGCTTTTTTGTTGAAAATATTAATTGGAGTGTAACTACATAAAATGTATGTTGTTTTTGTCAGTAATTAACAAAATTATGTGTAATTAATGAAAAATATGTATATATTGCTAATCACATTCACAGTAAGTATGTCTCTTTTTCCAAATTTTGTCGTTAAAATTATAACTGACTATGAAGATGGTAAATATGGCAAATATTATTATGTTATATTAAAATATGTATGCATATTTTTAATGAGTAAGGCACAAATAATTACTAAAAATAAAATATAATTCTAATAGTGAGTTTTATTAAGAAAATTAACTGTTTTCTCTGAGTCTTCCTTGATGATTCATACGTCTTGCAATAACAACCTGAAAAAACACAGATACTTTACAAAATACGTTTAAATGTGTACTACCGTTACTGAAAGTATATTGTTAAAAATCCACCACTTACTATTCAAAAGTCATCCTCATCGTCTTCTGTGTTCAGAGTTGTAGTGTTTTGACACTCTCCATCCTCGTCATCTTCATTTGTGCAACCACAAAGTTCAGTACACGCTAGTTTGTGTGCCCTGAAACTGCATCTTGTGGCACACTTTGATTTCGAGCAATTACATTTTATTAATTGCACCACTGCAGTTGGCGCAGGTGAAAGGAGAGTTGTAACAGCTTCAAACTCGGCTTCTTTCAGCACCCATCCATAATATTGTGGCTGCAAATCATCAGGGTCTGTCAACACTGAATTTACTGTGCAGCGGACTTATAAAAAGATCGGCAAGTTGAACGCAAGTGGTTGTGTTGGGATGTTTAGTTAGAGATTGAACTTCTGTCATTCCGTATATTATCGCGACTGTCAACATTGCTTCACAGCTGTCGGCGTTTACGTTTATGGAATTTTGCCCACTTTTATTTATTGTTAATTCCCCCAAAATAGCCATCAAGTGACTTTTCATAGAGCAGTGGTGTAAGATACCATCAATAGGAAATAATGATCGGGGAACAACAGAGAATTCGTACACACCAATGGCTTCTTTCAAATCTAATTCAGGTCTTGACCTAGCTACAAGCATTCTCGTCATCACGTTAGATGTTTCTTTAAGTTTGATGATTTCATTTTTAGTCTTGATTTGAATCTTTTTGTTTGTCGTTTTCCACGTCTTCAAATTAATGTTTTTATCGGAGACCAAACATTAACTGTGTTGCTTTGAATGCGCTCTGTTACAAATTCGTTCATTTTCTCGATTCCCACGTCATTTTGTCGCAACACATCATAAACAAATATTTCAGTCATTACCAAAGTTACCAAATTAATAACTCATTTAAATTGACAGTAAATGAATTGGTAAACTCTCTGAAAATGCCCAACCATTTTCTCTGTGTCAGTAGTTTGTTGACGCACGAGTGTGCCTATGATGTCTTTATGACACCAACGATTCCAAGTTAGCTAAATGGTACGATTCTCCAGAGAGTCTTGCCATTTCAGGAGCTATGAGAAAGAATCTTGAGCAAGCCACCCAGGTTAAGGGTTAATCCAAGAAGACCATCCTCTTCCTTCAGAGTCCGAATTATTTGCTCGAGGACATGATCTCCGATAGCACAGAATGGTACGATTTCATTTTTTAACAACCCAGTTTCCTTCGATGAACTCTTTCCAGGTATCTGGCGCATTAAACTCTTATCTCCCTCATCTCGGCGAGATAAAGTGGGATCACACGAGCATAATTCCTTTTATCGTGAGCAAAGACATACTTGACTAGCATTTCTAATGAAGACGAGTGAAAAAGACAGTCACCTGTACGAACAGCTCGTATAAACAATAATAGCTCAACTACCATTTTCATGTATTGAATATAACAGCTTTAAACAAAGGTCCAGAACAACCTTCTGTTTCAAACTTATTTAACATATATCTGAACTTTATTGAATCAAACTCACTCAAAACATCACCTGTTTGCTTTCTTTATTGCACCAACATCCCCTCCTTTGCGTGCTTTCTGTATCACCTGTACCATACACAGAAACTTGCCTTCACTTCTGGGTGGTGTTCAAGTGAGCTTCTACTTCCCTGTTGACATGTTTACCAGTCCAGTATTTGACGAACAATTGCAGTTCCATATAAACCCTCTTCAATCCACGCGTTATCAGTACCACTATTTTCCATATGGCATATACGATCCAATTGACCTCGTCCTCAGCATATCCATCACAGTATGCAGTTCTCCTGGACGAAGAATAATGTTATTCAGATCCTTCCTGTGCATTTGAGGTTGTTTTTTTTTTAGGGAACGTATAAGCCAATATCAAGTGAAATCACCGTTTTAACGGACCCAACTCTTTGCGTATAGATTCCTTGAGCTTGTTTCAGCGTTGTTGACCACTCGTGTGTTGTTGTTTTTGTTGTTGTTGTTGTTGTTGTTTGTATTTTCTAGCAGTGGTATTAAACCCCTCTGCTGGTGTGATTTCTTGATGATTTACTCTTTACGCATCTCGTTAGAGAAGTTTTGAATTTTTGAAGTGTTTTGGACAACAAAAACCCATGCCTTATGCGGGGCTCGAACCCACATCCCCCTGAAGTCACGCGCTTTGGACCTACGCCTCAATCGTATGAGCCACCGCGGACGGTCACTCGTGTTTTGGTGCAGCGATTAGAGGGGCAGCACCGAATCGGGTGAGAGGTGTTATATTAGTCATCATTAAATTATAAGAAGACCATGGTGGGATCGTATTAATGCTTGGTAATGTGGATGAACATGTTTCTACATTTTCATGGGTCACAACGTTTGCAATGTTCACGTCTTGTGAGAACACATCCGTTTCTACGTTAAAACAGGAGAAAACACGTTAAAAAACTAATATTTAGAATTATACCTTATTTTAGTAATTACAGGTACAGTACATTTACTTATTAATAATATACCTATTGCCTACATATTTTTATAATATAATAAAATTATATTTGCCATATTTACTATCTTCATAGTCATTCATAATTTAGACGTTGAAATTTGAAAAAAGAGGCAACTTACTGTAAATGTGATTGCCCATATATACATATTTTCATTAATTACACATAATTTCGTTAATTACTGACACAAACAACATAAATTTTACGTAGTTACACTCCAATTTATATTTCCTACAAAAAAGCTCCTCATAATTTTTCTGATAAATGAGGCGTTCAGAAGTTATAGGCAAAATAGTGAAAGAGGCGTCGCGACGCTCCTGGCGCCACCTCATTTGTGCTCTAGAGCAACAAAACTGCACACAAGTGTTCACCTGTTAATTCTCTACAATCTACTTCCTACAAATTTTTCTGTCAGGTAAATAGTTATTGACTTAAAAGCCAATAAAGGCTGTTGGCGTCGCGACGCCGCCGCCGCCCTCTGCAGCATTTCTCGAAGTGCCAGGAAGGGGGAAAATACTCGTATGGCCTAACTGAAAATAATGCCGTTTACCGCTATACTCTTTCACAAATAGCCTACGAGATGCAGGTTGCTCCCCTACTATTCTTCAAGGACGGCAGGATGCCGGCTCCCTATAAAGTTGTCCTCAAAGCCCGTCTGAAGTCCCGACTCCTCAAGGAGTATGCTTGGCACCTTGGGCGAGGGACGATAGACGGCTATGAGTCAAAGTGGTGTGATAGAGAGGCGCTCTGCTCCCTCCTTGGTGGGGGCTCCTCTTCTGTCAGGCACTGACCTTGTAAAGACCTTCTGTTTCTTTAGTGACCGCAGTCTTGGGCACGTTCCCCCAAAAAAGGAACTTTGAAAAGTTAAGTTACTTCTGCCTAAAAAGAAACTGAGATGTTCCTTGTTCCTTTTCAATAAAAAAGGAACTGAAACGTTCCTCGTTCCTCAAAAGGAACTTAATTCCTTTCACGTTCCTTATACCATCACTGATTTAAACAATAATAAATGTGAAATGAGTTAGCTAATTTATCATTACTAGTATTTATTAAAGTGAGTCCCAGGCCATCTGACGAGGGTGGTACCATTTTAGAGAACACAAGATGTCACATTGATATTTTTCATACTGCAGTTTACGATATCAGGTACTGGAATTCGACGGGATTACGTCGGCGAAAGGAACTTATAAAGGATCGTTAAATTCGTTCCAAGTTCCCACGAAATAGTAACTTTGACGTTACAAGTTCCTGATCTAAGAAAAGGAACGAGTTCCCACAAAAGTTCCTGAAAAAGGAACGCGTTCCTTGCCAAGACTGAGTGACCGATAGGGTTTGTACCCCCAAACCCTAATATTGTAAATTGAATTTTTTCTCCTTGGTTTTCAGTATGTAGACGGAAAGGAAGAAGCCCATCGGGCTCTTCTTAGTTTATATAATATTCTTTTGTCTCTCATTCTATCTATCTATTCTATCTTAACGTCATACATTTCCATCACATTTATGTTCTTTTCTTTTTGTTTCTCGTTTTTGAGAAAATATATCCTTTTGGAAGCTGTTTTCTCTCCCCTATCGGTTCAATTATAAATAAATAAATACATACACACACACACACACTCGCTCACACACAGAACACAGCCACTGTTAATCTCAAAGTGAGTCCACACATACACACATACAGAACATCCTTTAGAATTCTGACGACCGTTTAAAAACAATGGAAAATACATTGAACTCATTGCAGTCTTCTGCGGTTTGTCGTTCTACTCTAGAACATAATCTTGTTTGTCTCGTTGCAGGAAGTCTTCTCTTCATATTCACCTATCGTGGTGACTAAAGTGAGAGAAACGTCGTTGGCGGGTAACCAGTTTGTTGAAGAGGTTGAGCGTCTCTCCTGGTTCTCAAAGTCCATCCCCCGCGCGAACCTAGCGCCACGGGAAGAGTTGGACGACACGGCCGTCACTCTGGGCCCGATGCAAATACGCACGTTTGTCCTCGACGTAGCCAGCGAGATGAAATAATAACACGTACCGGTACTTGCTCTGGAAACAGGTGTATTATTTGTATCTTTTGTCATAGGTTAGTGAATGGAGTAACTCAAACTACTCTTTCACAGGCACAGAACAAACTCCTGGTAAATGTAGTACGGGTTCCTATCAACGATGTCGCTCCCCAGCCAATATCATTTCCTCAACCAATCTTGCGTCACTGGATAGCTTCAGTTTTATTTGTGTGTGCGAGTATATGAAATCGATACAAATTTATCTACAAAGGATAGGATTCAGGTTAAAAGTTTCTTACTGAAATAGTTTTATTACCGTATTATGTTTCCAAGTTTGACATTTTCTTCTTGAACTAGATCTCTACTTAAATCAAAATGAGTGTCTATGAGTACAAATTATGCAAAAAGGAATTGATTCACTGATCATTGGAGCATTTACACCATACGGTTTTCTTGCCAAAGATTTGTTGGAAACTTGCATCTCACTTTCATGACTAAAATTCGTACAAAACCTACAAAATTAAATATTTTTTGTTTCGATAGTTGATTCATACCTACTACAGACTACGGAGTACGAATAAAAACAAAGTTAAAGGGGCCATCCCCAAAATTAATTTTTGCTTCATATTCTACTAAGCCTACACTAAAATGACCGATTAAAAAATTATCTGTGATTTACACGAATTTTTAAATTTTTTTTTGATTCTGAAATGTGCAAAATTTTTACGTTTTGGGGGATTTCTTGAATGGGCTTTAACCTGTTAAGTGTATGTTCCACATAGATACTAGTCATCAACATGGCATCAATCTTAAATTGCTCTTTACAACATTGTATCTGGAAACTGTGCACAAAATAAACTCAAAACACAAAAAATATGCATTCCAAAATAACACCCCTTCCTAATCAGCATTATTTTGATCAAACCACTTACACAAATTACAAAACAAAATATATCAGATTTACAGTGTCAGAAACTCAGAAAGGGTTATATAGACTTATAATGTCAATATTGTCAGTATTTTTTGGGGAATAAAATCCTCCGTGGTCACGGGGCATGAAGATCGTCCCCATGTTATTTATTTTTATGAGAGATTTTTGACGATGTGACCCTCCAAAATGTGAGCTCCAAAATTACCGAGTTTGACAGGTTTTTTTTGGGGGGGGTGGGGGGGGGGGTCATGGTGGACCCAATAATTTTACTTTGTAATTTCATAACTACCTAGTTAGCCTGAATGAAATATATTTTTTACTGCACTTTCTTTTAGAATGTTTACCAAGTGCACAGACATGGTATGGTAATCCGGCATTAGAATAACAGTTAAGTACTGAGCAATTCCTATTCCTGCCGATTCTTTGAGAATGACCGGAATCGGTATCGGAATGTACCCATGTACTTTTAAATGCTAAAGTAGTTCTCAAAAACATTATTTATGTTAAATTAGCATTTTGTAGCATCAAAAACCTAGAACGCTAAAAAGAATGTATCTGTAATAATAACTAATAATATGTATATATTATAAATTATAATTATTATATTTTTTATTTTTGTGTTTTAAATGACGAGCAATGTAATATCCATGCTGATTCAGGTGAGTCTTTTCTTGCAATGAATGCCAGGTTTCCACAGCCAGCAATGATGTGTAGCGCCATGATGCACGAAGCACGATAGTGGTGGTGGTGGTGGTGGTGGTTGGGGTGGTTGGATATATAATATATATATATATATATATTTCCCTTGAATTAGATTCACATATTTATTTTATAGTAGGTATTGAGGGGTCAAAGAAATACGGGTTGACCTTGGGAAGACGGACATATCTTCCTTCAGTTCTTTGACCTTGGTGCAGAGAGAAGTTTCCCATCTAAGCTGGTTGTCATTTGACTGTTGTTTTTCATAAAACATGAATATCAATCAACAAACAGAAACAGCGTAATATGAAATGTGTTTCCTACAATGTAAACCGTTAGTTTCAGGGGCGTAGGAACGGGGGGGATGGGGGGGAAACTCCCCCCCACTTGTTGGCTTGACCCCCGAACTGAGGGGGTCAAGCCAGGTATGGGTGTCATTTACTAACTTATAGCTTGTTGGGGGATTTTTATTACAGTCGGGCTTGCAGACAAAAAGGAAGGTTTTTGTTAACATTTTTTTAGAAAGATTCAATAAGAGACGTGATTTGCGAGACTAGACTAGCCAAAACTAATATTCATTATATTTTGTGTGCAATGTTTTCACTCCCAAGCAGACTGTCGACCGATTTCAGTCAGGTAATCAATCTTCAATGCAATAGTAGCTTCAAAATGTAACCCTTATTCATAATTAAATATTGCCTAAAAACATGTTTTAGGCCACCTATCAAGGGCACCTTTTGAAAAAAATCTCGCCTACGGCGAAAAAGCCTCCGGCGGTTGGGGCTTCGCCTCAGGCCCCGGTTTGTCCACCCAACCTCGTAGTAAACTTGAGTGTGACCCCCCCACTAAAAAAATAGTTCCTACGCCACTGTTAGTTATCAACTGAAATAAGTTTTCTAGTCTAGATAATATTGAATTAAATTTCATGTGCAATTTAAGATATTAACACAGTTCTAAACATAGTGATAGTGAACTAAATAAAAATGCACTTAGTTTAATATCTGCCTCCTATGTTGTTTCAGTAATATTAAAATATATGAATTCATGGGGAATTATACAGCATATTTTATTTTTATACCTACCGTACTTGTAGACTAACTCTGTATGTAGGCTCACCTGTGTTATAGCCTAGTCTAGTCAAGACAGAACGCTCGGACTGGCGGCAACAGTTGGTTTGATGGAAAGAATTTGACACAGTAGGCTTAATTACTTTAGGACCATTGCATTGAGTTTATTAGACAGTTTTATGTACATGAAAAGAATAACACTGATGGATATTGAATACTATGGATTACGCAACGCTTACAACAATTTCTTCGCAGACGCAATCGCTTCTCTTAAGTTCGCTTGTTGCATAGCCTCGCATCTTCCACCATGCCTCACTTCCGCTCCTCACCGCCATACAAACTTGTATGGCGCCCCATTCAAATACTTAAAAACTAAAAATGCCTACATATTGTACCTGTATTTTGTTTTTTTGGAAGAAAAGAAATGAAAAATCCGGGCTGTCCACTTTGGTATGACAGTTGTTTTTAGTTCAAAGCTCTATATCTCTCCTCTGTGTGTGTGAGTGTTTGAGTATGGAACCTTATAAAGGACTTGCAGACTGCAATAATTATGTAAAATGTGGTCATGAGAATTCAGAGGCAGGTATTTCTGGTGGAAGTTATTTGCTCTACCCAAATGCGGTGAATTGGTGTTGAACATTATATTTTATAAGTTACAGATTTAACTTTTACTTTTTACTATAAATACCCGACTCTGGTAATGTTTAATATGCCTAGGTTTTGTGACCCACAGCTTACCTTTAATATAGGGTGTTTTTTTTTTATTTAATGCTAAGACAGTTCAGTTCAATTTTATTAGCCTAATAAAATAATAATATATATATATATATATATATATATGATAAAAACAAGGATCTTGGGTAAAACCGCGTCGAAAATAAGATGAACCAGGGCAGAACCTGGGCGTACTCCAACCTCCGTAGAGTCACAGTCAACCTTGAAAATGTCTGACGTAGTACAGACGAAACGTCGGTGGACGCCCAGGTTCTGCCCTGGTTCATCTTATTTTCGACGCGGTTTTACCCAAGATCCTTGTTTTTATCCTATGACGGGCCGCGAAAACCTACAACAATCCATATATATATATATATATATATATATATATATATATATATATGCTACGTGATAGCCATGTGGTGCCGATAATACCCCCAGTTGCCACGGAAAATGTAGTTCCTCCAGCTAGAGTGGATAGGAGAAGAAAGAAGCCACCTGAAGCTCCACCTACCAAACGCCTGTTAAGGTCATCGCAAAGATCTTAAATGTAATGCTGAGCAGTTGCAGTGACTTGTTTTGTCTTTTATATTAGTATTTGTTATTGTTTTGTTTGTTTACTCAATGTTTTTTAATTTGTATGTCGTTACCTTGAGAATGGGCAGGGAGAACTGTTCGAAACGTTGGTAATAAAACTTATTTAACTCGGAAACTCGAAAGAATTTCATTATGTCATATATATATATATATATATATAAATAAATAAAATACATTGTAACATTGGATCTGTCATTGGGTTTGTTATAAAATCTAAATTAATGTTTGTCTAGCACATAAATGCATGAGTATGCATACTAATTACATTTAAGATTGTTTGTATAAAGTATATTAAGTGGTAAAATTGGTAATACTGAATACAGCATAAAACTGTGAAAATGTCTACGTAATGGTCTTGCAGTTGGGCTATATAGCACACAGATTGTTTAGAGGACGATTATAAAATAGATCTAGATTGGACATTTTCTAGAACGAAACCAGAGGCAACCGACTTTGTACTATTATTATATTAGCCACTGCCTCCTGGATGTTGCTCGTGGCTCCTCGTTGAGCCACGAGCAACATCTACGAGGCAGTGATATTTGCGTTGGTATTTTTGTCAATGTTATTTATTAAATTATTTTGTAGATATGCATAAAGCTACCATGGCCCTATTCTATCCTGGGTGCAGAGCTTTTCCAAAGGTTGAACTGGAACTTTCTCTCCTCCCCCCCCCCCCCCCCCCCCCCCCCCCAAGGTAAAAAACAAAACTAGGTAGGACCCCCACACTAAAATGCCCGACAAATTTCCGATGAACGGAAAGCTAAGACGTACATGATCAGGATTGATTGGACAATGACAGGGTTGAAAGAAGAGAATTCATTGTTTTGCCTGGGCTGGGGCAGATAAGACAGACGCGGCCATGCACACATCTGGATCCCACCAATCGGAGAGCTAGACTGAAGTACTGAGTCACAAGAGACCTGCTCACGTAGACTGCATGGAACTGGTTGGAAGGTGGATTAGGGCTAAAATACTACTAATTCAAATAATGTTAGATTTTTTATATCATAAAAGGCAAAATTGCTTTCAACTAATTCTAGCCGAAAGTGTGCTTTCATTCATACTTTTTGGAATGCGTCTACCTTTTTCCATCGATCAAAATATTTATTTGTGCATACTTGGAAAGGTGATGCCTATCCTTATACATGTTCTGTTTTTTTTTTAATTTTGTGCCCTATGATCACAAAAAAAATTAACATTTTTTCAATAGAAGGCAAAAATCCGGGTAAAATGGAAAAAGGGCAATGCATGAGAAGTAAGTATTAAGGTACCCCTGAGAGTAAACCCAGAGCCAGCATGTAATTCAAGTACCTCTGTTCTCGCTACTCGGTACCCAAACGTGTTCCCAGTTTGTTATTCCTTGAATTTATATTGAATAAACCCTCGGCGAAGATTGCCAGTGGCGGGATCCGTACCTGTGACCTTCTACGCCTTCCGCTTGAACCACAGCCGTCCGTAACAAGGCATTCGATGATTGGATCATATGGCCTAAGTCAGACTCGGGAGGTGCCCGCCACGGGCAATCAACTGAACGCTTTCCCATGGTTTTCTTCAACCTAAGGCGAAGTGTTTTTCATCGGACTTGGACCTTCACCTGATCCGACATGAATGTCCCTGCGTGACGAGTGTGAACTGTAAGACGGCATTAAAGTCCCACAACTTTTCATACAAAGACGCATTATTGTACAAAAGAAGCATCCCTTGTAGTCAATTTAACTCCTATTAACTCAGGAAATGAAAGCTTCTAAACTATTTTACGATGTTGCCAAATCACCAAACTGCTTTCAGTCAGTTACTTACAATAGCTTATAACAGGTACCTATATTGTCAACTGTGTAAGAGGCGGTGGGTGGAGTAGGACCCCTGGAGATTGACATCAACCCCTTTTCCGCTTGGCTGATTTGGAGAAATGGGACTTTAAATTCTGTCTTACACTCTAATCTGTCTCAAGGTCATGCATAGTACTGGCAAGCCTTACACACTCAAAAGAATACGTTCTACACTAGCACTGTAGCCTAAAGATGAAATAAATATCACGTCACTGCACTTCACCTTTGTCAATGCATTTATAATTAGGCCTATAACTTAATTATTTTTATAAGATAATTTTAACAAATATTTCAAAATTTGTCGGCCCGCCTACGCCAAACCTGCTGTTCGATTTGATCCTAGTATTTTTTGTATTTTTTGTTGGGTCCACGGCCTGGTGTATGCAAAATTTGAGCTCGCTCGGATGTCATGGGGCCGCGCCAGGGCACCCGACAGTTGCCAAAAAGTGCATTTCATGAGCTCTTGGCGAGACCGACTTATCGATTCCGTGGTCCTAGAGGTTCGCGATTGGGCTTAAATTGAAGGTCTTGACCTAACTAAGACAGAACAGTAAACTAGAAGTCTCTATCTCTTATGTAAGTTGAGATATCTGCATTTTAAATTTTTTATCAAAAAAGTGACGCACTTCCGACGTCACCAGTGGCGTAATATCGACGCCACGTCTATGAACTTACACAATTTGGAAAGCAGGCGTCAAGACGAAGAGATTGATGTGTATCTCGCTCCCGACGAACCATTGAATCGACGCCGACGCCAGGCGTCGTTTGGCGTCGCGACGCCAGAAAAGGTATTATCGACGCGGAATGGTAAGGGGAGCTCAGTTATTTGATGTGTTACAAATTCAGAACCTTTATAGGTCTGTTAACACCACTACGTGTTAATCATAATGGGACAATTAATCAATAAAGTACCTACACTGTTAATTTAATTGTGGGCCCAATATGGGTCAGATTTCAAAATGGATAACTGTTTTGAGTTCGTGGAGGGCTGTTTCATGAAATAAAGTCTTAATATGACCACCTAAAATTTCGACGTTTTTTGTCAATTTTCCAAGGGGTTACTAAGGCAAATTTGAAAATTCACACATCTGTAGCGGCCGTACCTTTCATCAGATCAGATCCCAGTATTTTTTGTATTTTTTGTTGGGCCCACGGCCTGGTGCATGCAAAATTTGAGGTCGCTCGGAGGTCATGGGGCCGCGCTAGGGCACTCGACACTCCCCAAAAAGTGCATTTCATGAGCTCTTGGCGAGACCGACTTATCGATTCCGTGGTCCTAGAGGTTCGCGATTGGGCTTAAATTGAAGGTCTTGACCTAACTAAGACAGAACAGTAAACTAGAAGTCTCTATCTCTTATGTAAGTTGAGATATCTGCATTTTAAATTTTTTATCAAAAAAGTGACGCACTTCCGACGTCACCAGTGGCGTAATATCGACGCCACGTCTATGAACTTACACAATTTGGAACCCAG